>JAOUZG010027119.1:3898760-3917203 GCA_026289955.1 Argiope argentata
ATATATATATATATATATATATATATATATATATATAAAATACACACTCTTATATGTGGGAATAATTTCATAATTTCACATATGGGAACTGTGTGCTTCGAAACGTAGTTAAGGAAACCATTGCTTTCTATTAGTTGCATGGCATTGGTAAAAAATAATTAATTACTGATAGCTGTTTGAAAAACTGTAGTATTATTAAAAAGTACAGACCGATAAAAGATTAATGCAACAGGAAATTTAGTTGAAAGTTTCGTAAGAATATTCATTGATACGTGTTAAAACGAAAACCAAATGTTTATTGACGTTGTTATTTTCTTAACTATATCGCGTGTACAAGTATTTGAAAGTACTATTTGACAGACGATCCACTCAACGGATACAGTTCCAAATTTAATACAAATCTGCATTTTAGATGCTTAATATTCATACCAAGTTTCATCTGTCTAGTCTTTTGTGTCTTTTAATACAGCACTTTTACTTTGACAACCGGACAAACACCCTATAAATGGATTTAATCCAAAATTTGATACAAATCTACGAATTTGGAGTAGAGGTTATATGCATTTAACTCGTTGCATTTAACTCAAAGTATTTTTGAGTAACGTTGTTTACAGACAGACAGGCAAGCATAATGTGAAAACAATGTGTTCAGGGCTAAGACTCGGGGAAATTTGAAAAGTGGTACTCAAAATCTGGAGTTCGAAATTTTGGATGATTCGAATAATTTGTCTTTGAATTATTCAGATACAAAAAAGTAAAAACCACCAACATTAGACGCCAAACAAAGAGAAAATTCAAAAATATACATAAAAGCGGTTTCATAATAATATTCAGTAAATAATCAGTCAATCAAAAGCACTTAAAACTTTCAAGTAATTGCATTATGAATTACGAAAGCTGCCGAATGGGAAAATCAATAGGATGAGTTTTTCGCAACATCTCTTCAACTTCCTGGAATTTCTTGGATTAGATCCAATTATTGCATTGACTGCTAAGAATTGCACGGATTTTACTGTAAGCAAAATCATTGCACGATTTCATGATGTCACGCAGTGTGAGTATACTATTTCCATCGATCCATTTTTTTCTGGAACATGAATATGTGTTATTAATTATACAGAATTGCTGGGAAATAACCGATTGAATCAAAAATAATAATAATCTGAAACAGGGATTATTTTGTTGCGCTTTATAGATCCAGGGCCTGACTAAGGCAGGAGTGTATGGGGCAGTTGTCCCTATCCCCCACATAAGTGGGGGCCACCAAATCGAATAGCAATTTTATTTTACATTTCCTTCTTTAATGAATGTTCTTCATTACTAAAATAGTGAAGTAGAGGGGGAACCAAAGAAGTTTTTGCCCCGAGTCCCAACTCGGCTAAGTGGAGCCCTGCATAGAACAGGGATGGCGAACATTTATTGATCAACGTGCCATTTTTTCTAAAGAAATACCTAATAAGGCGCAGATATATCATCAAATAATTTTGATGGGATTATTGGGAAAATAATAAAACTAAATACTGGCAACTCAAAATTATTTACTACGAAAAAATACATTTTGCAATATATAGGTTTCAGTTACACGTGTTATTCAAATTTAAGTGACATTAGTGTATTTTCTGTTATTGCAGATTAGAGGACAGAAAAAGGATAGTAAGATGTTGATTTTAGCTGAGTGTATGCTGAATTGGAGTGATCTGCCAGACGATTTCTAAGCGAATCTTTAATGTTATTCATCCTTGAAAAAAATGACCCGCAGGCATAGGTAGATGAAAAGATGGTAAAAACAGCTTGGGTCAACTTCTTCAAATAGTTAATAGGCCTGACATGTTTCTTAAATTTGGCATTTTTACTCATATTGCTTGTTAATCTTTCTGTTTCAATCAATTCCGACTTTTTCCTTGTTTCAATAAATTTTAGAGTCAATATCAAACTAGACTGGAAATCAGTCAACTGCATTTAAATTTTTTTAATTTCCGATCAATCGACTTGGGACATATTGAGTTTATCAAATGGAATCACATGCAAACCGCTTTGATCTTTGGTGTTCCCAGAATATAATGTAGTGTACTATCAAGGGCACATGCAAGTGGTTCGCCATTCCTGTTATTGACGATGTAGAGCTGGAATAAACAAGAACTCATCTAATACAATGAAACTTGATTTATTAGAAGTTGAAAGAGTTTCCAATAAAGATTTGGTTTATCCTAAAATTCTAATTCAGAAAAGTTGATCAAATTTAAAGAGTTTTTTGAAAAACACTCTTTAGTAGCATTTTAAAAAGCAAAAATACTTTTGATTTTAATTATTTCCCGCTTTATCTTCCTTAACTTTTAATTCATAAATATAACATAATTTTAAAATCATTAGTTACAAATATGTCGAGCCGAGACGAACACAGGAGCGACACTACAGCAGACAGCAACCCACAAGTAGTAATCGACCACGGCACTCCAAGAACAAGCAGAATTAAGCAAGAGAGGGGTTTCGTGGAGCTTCGCTGAAATTTTCACTGTCTCCTTGCTTCGGTCTCTCTAAACGGCTGAAATTCTCACTGTCTCCTTACTTTAGCTATCAACTCACTATCACACACTATATATCGTTACTTCCTCAGTAGACAACAGGATGCCCACAGCAGCTCATCACTCGCTTAAACTACGCACAACTCTGGCACTCCACCTTTGTTTCTCTATCCTCTCGAAGACTCTACTTGTCTCCTATTCCAACTCCGCTTCCGACTCAATTCAATTCACAAACACTCGCACACAACTCAAGTCTGCCGGCCTTTTATAGCTTCCGGGAGGCGGACCGAGAACCTTTTAGCTCAATCAGGGCGCATCTCGGTTTCTATTCGATGGATCGGGAAAATTCTTGAAGTTTTCAGCATTATCCATTTTGTTACCAAAGTCGTCAAATTTGTGTCCTAGTGGCCAAGTTTGTTGTCAAGCATTGACATCATTAACGCGGCACCCTCTCAGCCCGCATCAATGCTGATATTAAAACAGTCTTACTTACGATGGCACTATTTGAGCTGGAAGTAAAATTACAGATTTGTAACGATAATATATAGTCATCAAGAATACACAAGTGCACAAAATTTCAAAATTCTAACACATTACAAAATTCCATCCTAGAAAGTGTATACAGTTTTGAAAATCATTATTCAAAAAAGCAAAGGAGACGGATGACATTTGATACATAGCTTCGTATCTATCAAAATTTGTTTAGTTTCCTCCTCTCATCTATACACGAACACACCAATTCAAAAATGAAGCGAAGAAGACGTATGGAATTCGGTCCACGATTTTATCATTGACTTTGTAAATGTATATTGAGTTGCGTCATCAATCTGTCCAAGATTTGCCATTGATTTTAACTGTTCTATAGCCGACGTCCTGGCACAGTGGTAGCGCGTCTTCCCCGGGATCTGGGCGTCCCGGGTTCGAATATGGTTACTCTTCATATTCATTATCTGCGGGATGTGGTAATGTACCCCCCCCCCGCTCATAAAAAGAGGCTGTGATAGCAAATGTGATGCGTCAGTAGCTAATATGTACTCTTCGCTCTAGTTGGCGCTACTTAAAAAATGAGAGACGCACCCTCGGCTTAAAATTGCTCTCCGGCAAGTGCCATTAGAAACAACAACTATTCTCTAACGTTTGAGCATCATTATTCTATCTTTTAGTTTAGTTATATTAACGTTCCGGTTTGAAGAAACACTAAGACCACTTTCCTAATTTAGAACTGCAGTCATATGGCGAAGAAGACACCTTGGTTGGCTCCTCCTCTCCAAGCTCCCACACCACACTAGCGAGAGGCGTTCGGTCCCAAAGGGATTTTAGAGTACACCAAACCTGCTTACACGACGGTAGTTTGGTGGAATAGGATCTCTAACTTGAATCCTTCCAAAACCGAAACTTGGCAACTGTAGTCCCAAAATTCTATAAAGCGACAAACTAGATAGCTGAACAGCAGAAGTATACAAGAAACCAAAGCGGAAGAAATACCTGCTGTTTCTTTAAAATAAATTCCAATTAGAAATACTATTTTTTGAAATGATTTTATGATACTACTTAGAGGATATGTGGATCTCTCATTATGGTCCGAAAACTACCTTCAATTCAAAAATTCTAGAAATGGCAAATTGCAAGAACAATTATCCGTTTAATCACACCTTTTATTGTCCTTCTTAATAGCTAATCCGTAGTTTCTAACTTAATGACAATTTTGAAATTGTTTCATTAGTCTCTTTTTTGATATCTCCCAAATGTTGTTTGATATTTTGTTAGTCACAAATGTAGAGAAAATTTTGCTGGAGTAATATAGAGCATCTTGTGCTATTCGATTATACTGTGAAGTAGCGGCCAGAAACCCAAAAGACGTTCTCTCAATGGAGATTTTACAAACTATACAAGATATTTGTCGGAGAGAAATTTTTTATATCGAAGAGTGCATTTGTCCTCAATTAAAAAGTGAAGAAATATAGATATCAGATACCATAGAATTGCAAATCAACCGCTATCTGGGGGTTGATTTGCAATTCTATGTAACTAGTAATGATGTTCACACCTCAAAATCGAGGTCAGACTGTTACAGATGCGGTAAATATTGTTAAGAAGATTATCTCAAGAACAATTCGAAGACGCAGATAAAATGCAGGCTTTATTGTCTACGAAACGTGTATTAAATGCACACAATACATTCAAAAAATGCACAGCGAATTAACTCTGTTCAATCCGTTAATCATGGGAAACATTGAAGCATACGCTAAAAAAAAAAAAAAAAATAAGACTATCTCTTAAGCAAAGCCAAATATCTTATATCTCTCTCTGAACTAACTTGATGCTCCTTCCACACCGCCCCTTATATAGGGTCCTTCTAAAGTGGGCGGGGCAAACGCAGAAACTGCGCGAACACTCCAGGCAAGTATGGAAAGTTCTCCAACTTACCCTAGGAACAAATCTTTATATCTACGCTTCTCATTTTAGCGTGTAGTAAAAACCTCACTATATCGCCACCACATTTACATCGCCAAGTTTGTCAAAGATAGCGATCTGCTGTTTTGTGTTCTAATTTACAAAAAATTCATAATAATATATTTTGAAAGCCATGATAAAAATCAAAAGGTCACGTTAGAATGAAACCGATGATTCACATGAAATTCATGTAAAGGTAAAAATCGACATTATTTAAATTTATCCTTTTAGTCATCTTTTTGGTAAAAGGAAGTAAAGTTCATAAATTACGTTCGTTAATATTTTTTATGCAAAATTTCCCGTTTTGTTAGTTTTGATTCAGATTTTTCGAATGACATTTTTTATTAATATTTCGTAAATATTTTGGCTGTATTTCTTTATTTTAATTTGAAAAGGATCCATTTTTAAAATCTCGTATCCAAAGTATAGAGAAAGCATTGTAATCGTCAAAAAATTCGGACTTTAGTTTTTGATGAATCTCCATTTTTTAGATCTTCCTGAGTTCGAAAAACAACTTTTTGAAAATGTATGTCTAGGACAAAGAGGAAAAATATATATTTTGAGTTAGAGGTTGAAATTTGGTATAAGGCCTTTACAACAAATTTGTAGATTCCTATCAAATTTTGAGCAACATCTATTCCGAGAAAGGTTGTCTGTTCGGCTGTTCAACAATGATTTAACATGGCAACTACAAAACAAAGAAATCTCAATGGATAAAATTCGCTACACAGATTTAACATCTATAATACAGACATCTGTAAAATTTTGAGCTAAATCGATCTAGGGGCTAAACGTCTGACAATCTGTATTTTCAGAAACAAGTAAACACGATAAACACAAGCACAATTATTTACATTTATCATATCTGATATGTGGTTTCGTGACTTCAATCGTAATTCCATGTCAAATTTTCGTTTCAATAGGTGGTAAAGAACGCATGGAAACACGCATTCACCATTATTAGAGAACTGGCTTTTACTCGCGATTTTGTACGCATAGAGAAGCTCACAACTAACTTAAAATAATTTATTTACAGTGCTTACCTTAAAGAGAGCAAAATCGCAAATGAAGTCCGTACTTCTATAAAGTCAACTCTATTTTATTTATCTATCGAGATTGAGATAGTTACAACAGTTATACACACATTTCTTAAACTTTTAATTAAAACGGAAATACAGTTGTCAACAATTACATCAGTGCACCTGCATGAATTTTAAACGCCATTTAGGGCAATGCAAATGCGTGTATTTTCTACGCCAGTTCGGGTAAAGCAATATATATTAGAAATTTCTAATGTCCTTTAATCTATTTTATTTTAATTCGAAAGTACTTCAGAAGGAATCAGAAAGATCGATTAACAATGCTTAATTTTAAACACATCAAACACTAAGAAAATAGGCAGAATCGTTTGAAATAATCGGTTGAAAACATGTTAAGTCTAACCTCAATAGCGTGGAGGGAAAAGTCTTAATCATTTGACGATGGGGAAATGAAGATTTTTTGTATGAAAGTAAGGAAAGTGTCGTTTTTACTACTTTCCCCGCAATTTTTCCGTCGAAACTTAAAGATAATATTTTTTTTAAAGCTGAATTGGTAGAGTCGTTCTCGAGTTTTGCGCTTAGCAACGCATTTGACGATTCATTTTTATTTATACAGAAAAGTGATAACGTTTTGGGGAGTCCACTATCGCAGGCTTTGTTAGTTTTGGGGGCGATTTAAAATAAAGTAAAAAATTTTATTTAATAGTTCTGAAATTCTAAACATAAACAAATAAACAAAACAAAAAAAAGCAAAATTTCTTCCTTCAAAATCATTTGTGTTCCTTTCATACATTTAAGAGTAGAACAAGGAAATTTTAGGCGAACTGTAGATAGATTTGGATCAAAACTTTCTAACGATCTACCATTTGGCGTAGAATTCTCAAACTATATTTCATATGGTTAAGTATTCACATTTTTGAATTTTCGAATTCAGAGACCATCAGATATAATTTTTTTTTAAAAAAAAAATCGGAATGTTGTTGCAGGAATTTGGTGATTTCAGTACTTTCTCTTAATTTACGAAAAAATAAAAATAGTTGAAAGTTAAATCAAATTTCCCATTTGCGATTTAAAGATGATATTTTCCCGAAAGTTTAGAAGTTTCGTGAATCAGTTGTGCCTTCAGAGACAGAAAGAATATATATTTGTGTTATCTTTGAGAGAATGCACTTCTTGTTTCGATGAACCCGTTTTAGATAAGGCAAACGTATCTCTTTATCTGAATAAATTCAATTCATGAAGGTTTATAAACTTTTAATTTCAATTTATGTTAATCGAATGAAATATTCTAGACGCGATTATTATCCTTATATAAACTGACTATTTCGCAATATCCTAATCCATATAAATTTATGGGCGTAATTTAGTGTTACTTGAATTTAATCGAAGAATTTAAAATTTCTAAAAAGATTATTTAAAGCTGACCTTGAATTTATTTTTATTGTCATTTAAATTAGTTTTTTTCATTCGTTTGTAAGGTTTTATATCTATCTATAAAAATCAATTTCTATTTGCATTCATTTTATTTGAATTTCCTTTGGTACTTAGGAATGAAACAAATGAAAGTTTTGTTCTTTGTTAGTCTATTTTAAAAATTAAAGCGTTTAAAGATACAGATAGTTGTCAAAATAATGCCAACATCTGTGAATAAAAGTGACATTTTTTAATTCTTTTGTAAACATTAAAATAGAATAATAACCATCAGTTTCTTTTATAAATTGCAATTTCATAATAAACCCTTTAAACCCCTCAAGTTTCTAATGTTTAATTCCTCTATATTTTCATTCATGCTGTACATTATCATGTTCATTGATCCGTTTTTGTTGCTTCATCCTGTTTTCTTCATCCTAATTTTACCATTTAATGTTATGCTTTATATTTTTAGGTTTTGTCATTTGTCCGTTTTTTTTTTCAAATTGATTGCTGTGTTTTTTTATTTGGTTTTTAATAAAGCCCACTTACATTTATATCAAACTCGAAAAGGGCCATATAAGCCCTAGAAATGGAGGTGTGGTGTGGTGTTAAGTGTATTCTGGTAATATGTGTTAACTTCATTAATGTTCTGCAAATCTTGGATTTTTTTTCAAAAGCCTCTCAGACCTCTTAGATTTCCAAAGAGGACAAATTGTAGGAGCCCATCTAGCTGGAGCAGTTGTAACCGAAACATCTTAACTTTTAGGTATATCTAGAGATATGGTGTCTAAAGTCATGACAACTTACACGAAGCGTGGTGAGACAAGCACGTCAAAGCAAAATAGTGGACGGAAAGAAAAACTCAACAAAACAGACCAACGGGTATTGAAGCGAATTGTAATATCTAAAAAGCGAACAACTGCAGCAAAATTGACCGTAGAACTCAATTCTCATATAGATTCTCCAGTGTCAGGGAATACAATCAGAAGAAATCTTCATAAACAAGACATTCATGGAAGAGAAACAATTCTAAAGCGATGAATTGTTACAGATGTTAACGGTAAATGTCGTCTACAGTAATGTCTCTCTCACAAAACCTGGTCCATTGATAAGTGGAAGGAAGTAATATGGTCTAAGGTATTGCGTATCACATTTTTTCGTATAACAGGTCTGGTGCACATTTGGAGGACTGATTGTGATTGTCTCTTTCCAGCTATGAAGCATGAAGGTGTATCTGTCAGGATATGGACAGCCATGACGTGGTTTTTTGCAGGATCAATCGTAATCCTAAAATTAAGGATCACTGTGGAGAAGTATTGAGAACTTTTAGCTGACGAAATCCATTCTTTGTTGCAAACTTTGTTTTCTGAAGGAGATGAAGTTTTCCATGATGATAATGAGCCTATTTATACAGCGAAACTTATCCAACTATGGTTTGATGAACGAGAGAATGTAGTTAAACATCCGCCTGGGCCTCACTGTCACCCGACTTTAATATAGTTGAGCCATTATCATCCATTTTAGTGCATTCAATAAGAGATAGATCTGATTCCTCTGGATGGCCAAAAACGTTGAACACCTTTGAGACATCGAGCCAATGAGGCTATTAATGAGGTTCTGAGGACTCTTCCAGTAGAGCCCTTTCTAGTTCTTGGACAGTTTCTGGGGGTGGTAGGCGTCCAACAATTCGTCTTTCTAGAATGTCCCAAATATAAGCGGTGGGTTTAGGTTCGAAGAACACGCTGACTAATTAATTCCTCCAAAAGTGAATCATTCACCAAGTTAGCACGATGTGGCCTGCAACTGTTGTCGTCTTCCAATAGCATGAAGCCATTTCCAAATGCTGCAGCGTAAGGGACTACAATAGGTCTCCGGATCTCATCCCTATATCGGCGATCGGTCAGAGTTCGAATGATGTGGATATCGGTGAATCCATCAAGAAAAATACTATAATAGACTATCACTCTCCCACCACCAAATCTTACAATTTCTCGCACGAACGCAAGATTATTTCTAGTGTCTTATTCCCTCCAGGTGAAAATGCGTCTATTATCATGATGAACAGGAAACCGGAACTCATCGGAGAAAAGAATATTGCGTCCTTTATTTCTCCTCTTTTTAAAAAGCCATTTTGCATGATGGCACGACGGTGCTTTGCTGTTAACGTGGTACATACCATTTGTCGGCGAGTATACAGATCTACAGCGTGAAGATGGTTTTAGAAAGTTTATGCCGAAACTGTGAGGGCAGTAGCTGATCAAAGGTATTGTTGAAGAAGAGTAAACATTTATATCCCGGTGTCTCCGAGCCGTTAAATAACGATCGTCATTGGGCGTTGTGGCACTTCTACGCCCTTGCCCTAATCTTAGGCCTACATTTTCAGTCTCCAAAAAACGGTTCAAGATCCTGGAAATTTCACTTCGTGGTACTCCTATGACTTGCGCTATTTCGGTTTGTGTTTGGAAAGCCTCTAACCGACCAACAACTATCCAAGCTTCTGATTCTGTTCAATGACTACTTTCAGACATTGCATTCGTCGAAACAACGAGCTTACTGAACGTCAATCGTTCTTTCCCACTTTGTCTGGCATTAAATTGAAAGGCAAATCAAATTCGCTGCAGTTAAAGCGTCATCTTCGACATCAAACTCAAAATTTGCATATTTTGTAAATAAGAAAAATTTGCATTTGCGACTTCCATTTTATGCAAAAAAATGCTTTTACCGTTATTTTATAAAAGACTTACCATACCCTTTAATTGTTTTGAGCAGTGTAATTATAAATATCATTCGGCATTTCAAGAATTTATCGTTAGCTATTGAAAATATGACTCCCATGGAGATAATGATTCATTTACAAATACAAATGAAACAACTGCATTGTGAATGCCGAAGTTATTGTAACTCTTAAATGATTATCTCTGACAAATAAAAACATCAATCGAATAATCTAGAAGCAAAAACAATACGCTCGTATATTAAAGATAAACTAAAATCTAGTGTATTTGCTCAGATAAAGAGATCGTAAAGAAACTCCGACAAAATAAACAGTTTATGAAGAGTTTAAGCTCTTAGAAAATCTTCATCTTAAGTGAAGCAAAAAATTAATTTTATTCTTGTTGAAAAAATATTTTTTCAAAGTAAACAGTTCTAATCTGTCACAGCTAATATTTACTGTATCCATAAACACTTATTTTACAATTTACTTTATTTTTTTTCCTTATTTTTCAAATGCTGACATTTATTTTCCAAACACAAAAATACTCTTCCACAAACAATATAAAATTGCAACGCTGCAAAATGAAAATAATATTTTTAATTAACTTATTTAACTAGTCTTCATGTTTGGAAAGATAAAATTTTGAAATTGATTTTTCATACACTTCTTGATGTGGAAGCCTTTTAGAAATTTCGTATGCTTATCATATGCTTTCGTATGCTTTGATATGCCTCGTAAAAAGGGCTTGTGACTTGTATGTGCTGCGAAGTCGCACTCTTGGTTCTAGCTAGCATTACTGAAGACAAAAGACGCTCATTCGGCTTAAATCGCAGACAAATCTTCAACGGGATATAAAGAGCCATAAGTAAAAAACGACAAACATAATGAAAGTTTTTTTTTCTTTTTAATATAAATTAACTAAATTCTGTTCGCGACCAACTTGCTAGATCTGATTATTGACTTTTTATGCCACTAAATTATTAATGTGAAATGGATTTTTTTCAATGTTTTTTTACTTAATAAGACTGAAAAACAGAAATTTAATTGCATCAATGTACCACAAATTATTGGGGGTGCAAATTAAAAATTGTGTATTCAACGAAATAAAGGCTAAAATAAAAATCCTGCTTCGATATTTATGACTATGAAAAGCAATTTTCTTTTTATCATGTTAACTTTGTCAAAGACATGATATTGAATGTTTAAACAAATAACCTTGAATTATCAATTATGTTGAATCACATGTTTAAAAGCATTGTTTCGAATTTTGTATCAAACATGATTATAAATTTTATCAAAAAGGAAGAAAAATTGTCGCGAAATAAAATTGACACAATTAGGAGGGTAATTTTTTGAATGGTAAGACAATACAAAAATTATTTTTTCATTTTTGTGAGATAATAGTTTAAGAAGATATAGAGATAAATTTCCGTTGGCAAGTCACAGAAATTATCTATCCGATGACCGCTAAGCTTATTTTCGCACTCAGTTAAATTTTTTTCCTATTAATACTATTTATTTATCTCGTATTTCTAACCTTCAAATCTACCTTATCTATACGATTTTCATTTTTTAACTTTTCTTTTTTTTCTGACACAATGAAGATTGCGGCGATACTGCGAGACCTCCTCCTGGCATTTCTAATAATATTTTGAAATTTCCTTAATTAGCTATGCTCATATCTGAATTAAATGCAGCTCTAAAATCATTCAATGAAGAAATCAAAAACATTCACGTATCGATTTATTTACATTTGGTAGTTACTATTCGGCAATTATTACTCCTTGTAACCATATTTATTACTATCCACAAGATGCCTCATAAATTAGTGCAAAGAAATATTGCTCAAGAAACATTTCGGTTTATTAAAGAGGTATAGTTTCCTTTCAATTCGTACTATTAGATCTCTCTCTCTCTCTCTCTCTCTCTCTCTTTATACATCTTGTTCAAACTTTCAATCGTCAATAAAATACAATTTTATTCACCCATTAAAGTTAAAATACATTTTTAAAACATGTATTTGATGTCACTTGACGGCAGTTTGTAATAACTGAAATCCGCAGACAGTGGCGCAGTCGATGAACTGCACGAATTTCAGTGTTTTCCAGCGAAAGTGAAAAATGCGAGCTCAATTCTTGCGATAATTAATCATTTTTTTAGTAAATTATTTATACTAATTGTACTTATTTAACAAAAAGTAACTAATGCCAGTATTTTCTTCGTTGATCTAAGTAGGAATTGACTTATTTTTTTTATATTACTTGTTTGTGAAGAGATTCAAGAACTAAAAATAGATCTAAAATAGAAAGAAATTACTTTTGATATGCATATACCAGTATTTCTACTTTATTGCACAAGGAGAGTGCAGAGAAAAAAAATGCAAAGAAAAAATTCAATCACGAATGTTTGATGAGATCCTGTCCACTATATCTGTGAACAAATTATATATAAACAAATTTAAGTCAATTCCTACTTAGGTCAGCAAAGAAAATTTTTATTTTTGTTTCTATTTATTAAATTATTACAATTAATATAAATAATTTATTTAAAAAATTGATTGATTTTCGCAAGAATTGAGCTCGCATTCTTCCCCTTCACGGGAAAACGTACGGAAATCCTTTCCTTTTACCGACTGCCTATCGATTTCGATTTTCAGCAGAAACAGCTAAAACTCTTATTTAAGGTATTAAAAATGAATTAAATGTAATGAATGAATGAATATTTGCAAAAAACTGTATTATCATTGAGTGTCATCCACTACAAGTTTTAAAAAAATGTATTTGAGTGTGTGAATAATAAGTACTTTATTAACGATTGAAAATTTGACCATGATACATATAGGGGGGGGGTGAACTGATAGTAGGAATTGAAAAAAGAATTTGGCATGAGATTTTAAATAGTGAATTTAGTACCGAATTTTAATTTCAATGCGCCAAAAAAATACGTTTAAATGAAGATTCGGTTACCTTCATTATACTTTATTACGAAGCCCATAATTCTCATGTAAGGCTGTCAGAAATTAAGTATATGGGTAGTCATGGTGTTTTTGGCATTCCCTTGCCCGAAATTCACATACCCAGGCAGGGGAAGAGGTGAGAATAGAGTACACTTCTGAGTTTCCGGTCTAATGTAGCGGAAGGACTGGCCGGATAATAAAAATATCGGACAGATCGGATTTCTAAGAAGTCATTCTTTTGCCCATCAATAGCACAAACAATTTTTTAATGCCAAAATTCATTGATATAATAAGTATTTTCTCACTTCATACAGAGTAGACTTAAGACTGTGTAGACTCCTTTTATCTCAAGCCACGTAGAATGTGTACTAGGCCGCAGACCCGTGAATCACAGAAGCCGTTACCAGTAACATGTAGAATAAAAATAGAAGGCTCTATACTGATAGTTTATATACTGCACTGCATGTTTCAAGAATTTTTGAGAGAAAAAATAGATTACTGGACATGTATTTGCCACATTTTAACAAATTCTGCATTTCCCAACTTAAATCCAGGATGCATAAACAAAACATTTATTAAATCCTAAGCCTAAGTCTTAAGAACATTAACTCAAAGTGATTTTTTTTCTGATAAATGATACACAGAAATGAAAGGTAGCCCTAAGATAAGAGTCAAAACTTACAGTTTTTAGTTTCTGAAAAACGAGGCCGGATAGTCGCGAACCGGATACCCAGAAGTGTTCAGTATCTTTTTATAAAGCGAATGCGAGAACATTCCAAGGGGAGCCCTTGCAACGATTTATTATTGTTGAAAGTTTTGCGTATTTCAGCATCTTTCGTCATCTAAGAATGCATGAAATGCAGAGATGGTTATCACAAAATCACACATCAGGTTCGGAGAAGAAAATGTGACTCAGCTCTTGAGACGAAAAATTTCGTTATTATCAGATAATGCAAAGATAAGATGAGAATCAACTGGATCGTGCTTTTATCTCCTTGCAACATCGTTGCTTAAGCAAATATTTGGACGATCCACCCTCGATCACCCGACGTCTAATAACCATAGAGGTCGCGTGGGGTGGGCGAGCCTCCACGTGCTTTCTCAGGCGGTTGGCAACGTTTTATTTAATATGTTTTTTTTTCTCTTACCTCTTTATCTATCGAATGAAAAGGTCATTGCTTTCTAGAACTTTCATGCTTACAGGACAGCCTGGGAATTGCCTTATTGATTTAAAGAAATGCATTGATTTCATGTAGCAAGTTTCTGGATTGTGTTTATGAAAAAGTAACCTTGGCATTGACATGACGTATCAAATAATTTATCGATGGATCTTATGAATACTCATTGGATTATCTTTCTCAGACTAGAACATGCAGTCAAATCAATATCATGCTTACAGGACAGCCTGGGAATTGCCTTGCTGACTTAAAGTAATGCATCAATTTTATCCGGCAAGTTCTTGGCTGGTGTTTATGAGAAAAAGGGAACAAGTAACCTTGGTATTGATGTGGTATATCAATTAATTTATCGATGTGTCGTACGGTTAATAGTTCTATTAACTTTTTCAGACCAACACATGAAGTCAAATAAAAAATTCGTATAAAGGAGAGGGGGTGATAATTTCAGTTGGTATCCTTCTGTTGGTTTCTGAGTCGAGTAGCAGTTGAGAGAGATATCTGACGAATGAAAGGTATAGGAATAGATTTTTTTCTGAATAGACTATCAGATGTAAATGGCACAAATAACGTTATTTGTTTCAGGAAATGTATTAGTCTGAAAAAAATGTATTAGTCGTTTAAAGGAAGGAAATTCAAGTAATCTTGACACTGACGCATATCAAACAATTTATCGAAACATCATTCGTTTGATAGTCTCTAATTCCCTTTAATCTACACATTTAGCCAAATCAGATTTTCATTTTAAAAAGAATGTGAAATATAATGGACTCCACTTGTAATGATCTGTTTGTATCCCAACCAAAATGAAGATCGAAAAACCAGCACATCCTAATTGCTTTTAAAATACTATAAATAATTCTATAAGAATTCAACAGAAAAAAAAGATACCACAAAATCAGTCGTATTATTTATTCTTTTCAATTAGGGAAACAAAAAAAAAATAATAAAACGTACAAGGGTGAAAACATACATATTTGATTTTTCGTGCTTTCTGAAAAAGTGTTGCTGTTTCTAACGGCACTTGCCATGGGCAAGCTCGCCAACGCACTCAGTGATTTTAAGCCTAAGGTGCGTTTCTCGTTTTTAAATTGCACCAACTAAGGCCAAGAGTACGTCTTAGGTACTCAAGCATCACATTTGCCCGCGCAGCCTCTTTTTATTGGAGGAGCACATTCACACATCTCAGTGATAGTATATATGCTGAACAACGATGCCCGAAACGGGACTAGAGCCCAGGATCCCTAGATCAGGGCGAAAATGCTCTACCCCTTTAACAGCACGTTGGCTCCTGAAATGTTATCGAAATTAAATCGATAAAAAGAATTATCAAGCCCTTTTTAGACAAATTTTTCATATGATTAATGTACTGCAAAAAATTCAGTAAGATATTGGACTGGTTTTCTTAACGTTCGGAGATGCAGAATTTTGTGATGCGATGGTAGCTTTTCTTCTGGTTTCTCTTCATCGTCATTGATCTCATTCTGTATATGATCAATTTTTCGATTCCTGATAAATCGCATGAAAATTTTGATGTTTTTCAATTGTCTCTAACTATTCAACTAACTTACTTCTATAGTTTGCTAATTATTCAATGAGTGGGCAATCCTTTTGATTGATCCAAAGAAAACAACCTCACCGAATCACCTGGGCACCGACGCTGATAACTATAAGCGTAATGTTGATCAACAGAGCCGGACGAATTATCTCTGTATCTACAGGTGGTTATCAAAATAATGGAAATAACTTACATAGATATAATATCCTTTATAAGTATATTGTAGGTCCATCTCTGGCATGCAATACAGCTTGGATTCGCATAGGAATAGTTTCATACAAGTGTTGATTATTGTTTAGAGGAATATTGTGCTATTATTCCTGGAGATATTGTGAAAGTACTGGCAGAGATGCTGGTGGATGATATAGATTCCATATTGAGAGCTCTAAAATAGACCTTAGTGGTTTTATTATATTGAGGTCGGGTGACTGTGCGGGCCAACTCAGATGTTTGACTTCATCCTCTCGCTCATCAAACCATGATTGGGCAAGTCTCGCTACATAGACAGGTGCATTATCATCTTGGAAAATTCCATCTCCTACAGAAAACAAAGTTTCCATCAAAGAATGAACCTCGTGAGCAAATATATTCCTATACTTCTCCCCAATGAGCCTTCCTTTCAACATTATGATTCCAACTGTCCAGCAAAAAACCACAGCATGGCTGCTCATATCATGTCTTGGCAGTTGGAAGGAGACAATCACGGTCATATGCTTGTGCAGGTCCCTCCTATGTACACCCGTCTTGTTGTACGGAAAAGTGTGAACCATGGATTCGTCAGATTTTATTTTTTTCTTCCAATTATCAATCTACCAGGTTTTGTGAATATGACACCACTGTCGACGACGTTTATCATTAACATCAGGGACAATTCGTGGCTTGGGAATTGCTTCTCTGCCATAAATATTCTGTTTATGAAGACGCCTTCTAACTGTAATCACTGACACTGGAGAATCTATATGGGAATTGAGTTCTGCCGTCAATTTTGCTGCAATTGTTCCCTTTTTAGACACTACAATCCGCTTCAATACCCATCTGTCTCTTTCATTGAGCTTTTCTTTACGCCCATTATTTTACATTGCCGAATTTGTCTTACCGTGTTCTGTGTATGCTATCATGACTTTAGAACTCGTACCTCTAGAAACATCCAAAACTTAGGATGTTTCGGTTACAATTGCTTCAGCTAGATGGGCTCCTACAGTTTGGCCTCTAAAAATCTTAGAGATGCGGCATTTTACGCTTTTGGAAATTACAAAACTTTAAAAAAGCTTACACATACTACTATAACATATACATAGCTGTTTAAAAAAACGGGGGGGTCATTATTATATTTTAATTTTCGCAAAGCGCAATCAAAAATGACACTTTAATTCACAGATGTTTCCATTATTTTGATAACTACCTGTATATACGAGAGATCCATCAATTCTATTTTGATCAATGCAGCCGATTTACTGTCATATCTTTGATAACTACAATCGTCTTCTTTTATTATATGCTTCTTAGCACTTCTCAAAAAAATTATTATAAACAAAAAGTATAATAAAGCAATATTAAATTAAAATGGAATATGCTATGTATATTTCAATGTATCATGTCAGAACATTATTTCTTGAATGACCAAGCACCACGTGCTCGTTCAAGTTAAATTATATTTTTATTCATTTTAATAGTTTCATTGCTTAAGTCACTTTAGTATTGAAAATGGTCCAAAAAACTTTGTCTCGCATTTATCGTTTAAAAAAATATCCCATTTTCTATTTATTTCATTTTATATAATCACGTGCTCAGAATGATATTTTTCTATGTTTTATTCGCTGTAGTGATTAACTTATTTTTTTTATCTGAGCTTTTGTAAATGCAATGGCAACACGTTATTAAAAGTTGGAGTTTTTTTTTGAGATGCTCGAGCAGATAATGAAATTTTTATTTTTCGCCTGCGGATCTTTGTTGACCCCAAAAACAACATCATTTTCTGACACGATAAGAATTACAACTAAATATTGCCGATCTATCTGAAGAAACTCTTGATACTACAACTTTCCTATAAATCAATTGCCAGCCAGTTTCCTTGAAAATATTGGTCACCCCATTCCTAATATATCACAGTCAAATATCACCTTTTACGAAACTAATTTCCTTATGTTCAGCGCATAATAGTGTGATTGAGTTCACCTTATCATCTTGCTTCGTTTCTGAATTTAGCTCGTAGAATTAAAACAAAATGCAATAGATGCGACCAGAAGTATACTTGTATTTCTAATCTGGTACTTCTATTTGACAAGCTTTTAGATTGTTAAGTGCAACGGGGTCAATGCACGCCGGTAGCAATGACCTTTGAGACACGTAAATATAAGTTCAGTAAACAAAGCTGATCAAGACTTTAAATATAATCTATAATACATTATATTATAGACTATTAAATTACATAGTCTGTAATATATACAATAATAACTATTAGCACAATTTTCTCTTTAATTTTGCATATTTCCTAACATTTTGTACAGTAAACATATATTTTATTAGTATATGTCTGTAATAACTTGCCAGTCAGGAATACTTTCATTTTCCTTCTGCAGTTTATTATTAATTATATATATATATATATA
>JAOUZG010027119.1:3917603-3931628 GCA_026289955.1 Argiope argentata
TACGACTGAATATGATATATATTATTTACGATTGTGGATTATCTTTCACCTGAAAGGCAATCCAAAAAAAGGTTATTAAATTAATAATGGTTAATAAAGGTTATTACTAATTACTAATGACTCAGAGTTCTTCTCGAAATTCCTACAAAACACGCACACACTCTCTGCATCCGGACTCCCCAATATGGCTTCCACCACCTCGCATCTGTTCTTTTACTCTTCACTTTGCATCCTTTTGAGGAAGACCGGAATGGTCCCGTGGTGGTTAGTGACATGACAATGCCCTTCCCCACTTTCTCATATAACTAAGTATACGAGAAAGCTAAAAAGATCAATACTTAACGAGATAGGACGACCAGTCCTTTAAAAATCTGTATACCTGACAGCCAGGTGCATATCTTCCATACAGAAGAAGCATCTCTTTTTGTTTCCTTGAATATGAAATTTACGAAAACAGTGCCATCGTCAGAAAATTTAAGCTCGATATTTGACGAAGCAACACGTTTCAGGTCTCTCTAAATCCACAAAATGCGATTTTTGATTAATTCTATTTGTATACATTACTGCAAGAACACATTTAATTAGAGGGTGGAAATTTAGCACGCATTCTTTACACCATACTTGTATAATTTTGTTTGAACGAAATTTATACACAGCAAGACTGTCTGTCTGTCTGTCCGGCCTCAACTAAACAGATACTTCGATAGCAAGTAAATAGTTAAGAGCTTTACCGATAAAATTTAGTACATATTTTAAACACCTACACTGTAAATTGTGCACTGCAAATTTTGAGCAAATCCATAAAAGTATTGAATGTCTGTTCATCTGCACATTTTCACAAAAAAAAAGCAACATTTTAATTAAATGAAATTTGTTGTAAAATTTCACTACTAAAATTGTTGTTTGAATCAAATCTTTATTTCATCGACAAAAAGACGTCCAAAAAGGTTCTCCATTTTCTTTACCACGCTGCAAAGCAAGAAACGCTTATGAGTGAGGATTTAAAAAAATGAAAACTTGAGTCATTCATGACTTTCTCTGCCTTTGCCATGCTCCCGAAGTTTTATCAAGGAAGAAGGAGTGGTGACTCCTTTATCATAGAGTGTACTAGAAAATTTCGAGAAGGTCACTATTATTGATGTAAGAGACAAAAAAAGACTTTCAAATGAAATCTCCTAATCCATCAGTTGATCATGATCTGTTATCTATGAGTTTAGCGAAAGGAGACTGTAATAATAAATAGAGAATTGCGTATTTCACAAAGTGACAAATAGCTACCATTCTTCAAACGTAACTTATAAATTTTTAATTATAATTAATCTAGAGACCCTCTCATACTTACGACCACACAGGTTATTTATGCTATAAGACAATGTGTCATTGGTGCTCATATCATTAACATTTCAGAAGTAGATTGTCTCTGTTTGGAGCAGTATAGTCAAGAGTTTGGTTTTTGTGCGATAAAAAAAAACCAAACCAAAGCATCCGCATCACAGGACAACCATAGTTTGATGACAAGGACTTGGCTTCGGGCCCCCAAGAGGAATCAGAATCGAAAAGCCGTATAAACTGGTCTGGTTTTCAAGCCAAAACTGGTGGAATAAAATACTGCTGGTGCGACCCGTGAGCTTTGAAAGAGTATGTCAGCTCTTGTGTCTTCCACATGATCTGACCATAGTTTAAAATTACGAAGTCAGTCCAAAAATAGCCGAGATTATACTTGTTTGCTTTTGTACAGTAATATAACTAAACTAAGCATATTTTCAAAAACATTTTGTAGTATTTAATAGCTTAATTTTTATATATTCTTTCATATTTCGTAACATTATATTATACAATAACCGTCAGGTCTGTAATATCTTATTTTAAATGAATCTCTACCGATTTTTTAAGATACAACTGAAATAGCAAGATGAGAAAACAGGATTTGCTCTACAAAATGAAAGGCAGCTATTCGTCAAATGTGAATCATAATATTTGTGAATATAATTCATTTAGAGACACTCATATACTTTCGACATCTGTCAATCGAATAAGATGAATGATCTAGTTATGTTCATTAACATTTTTAAAACATAAAAGTAATTAATCTTTAAAAATAGATACTACTAGAAAGTTCATATCTGATGAGCAGGCTTAAAATGATTAAAATTAACATAAAGAGTCTTTTTCTTTCTTTCTTATACATAAGATTAATTGAAATAAATGGCATCTTTGTATCTTTGTGATAACAAAATTTCGTTTATAATTTTTAAAAAGCGTTTTTTAATTCAAAATTTCATTACTATGATTTGTGTTTTCTCGTTATCAGTTTTACAACGGAAGGAGGGATGCAGTAGCTTATGAGGGTATTGACCCTTGCTCACACGAGGGCAGAAGTCTATCTTCTAGATCACACACGTCACAGCCCTTTTCACGGGGTGGACTTCATTCAGGCCTTTCATTCATTCATCAACAGATCGTAATTTTAATCTGGAACCGAGAAGGATCACCTCCGAACCAGTATCCTCAGTACAATTGCTCTCGACGTGGAGGACTTTGTGACCACGGTAGATGTAAACTGCGGCATTCACCATACAGACACACTCGCGCGCGAAGAGTCTTCGGCTGACGGGTCCGAACTCGCAGACCAAGAGATACAAATCCAACGCCTTACCAAACAAGCTATATCGGTCATTAGTTGTAAATAAAGAAATGAAATTTTGAAAGGAATGGGAGTACTTTATATTCAAAGTTATTTATTTTTCCCAAATTAATTAATTAAATAATTACCTCCAAACTTATTATTTGAAATTACTTATTCATTATTTAATTGTATTGTTGCCATCTAGAAAGTGCAAGAGAAAAATGAATGCAACTGATGACATCCGTTGATTAATGAATGCAGATTACTCTGATGAACCTAAATGTATTAAATGAATTACAAATAAATTAATTTATTAATTTAATTTTAAATTAATTTAAGAATACGGTTAAATTAAATGATAACTAATAATAAAATTCTAAGAATATTAATAAATATTTTTTTATAATAAAAATGCAGAAATCACTGAAAATAATTGAAAAATTCGATTAGAATATTCTATTTTTACAAATATTACATAAATCAAGCCAAATCCAAATGTGTGGAAAGGGATTTTACGAGTCTTCTAAATTTTATAAATTACCGAATCACTAAAATTTTCACATTTCCAAAAGTAAAGGAACGAGTACCGAACTGAAGGCTATTGGATATTTATTTGCAAAAATTAATACGATGCTAACATCGCTATAATTTGAGTACTGTTTTTATCTTTGGGAAATTATAGTGGTTTAACTGAACAGCAGACGCTTGTGGCAAAGCAAAATATTTGATTAAGCTAGAACGCATTTAAAAATCTGTTTTGGAACATCTTACTTCAATAAATAGTAGATTTATAGGAAACACTAGCATTTATTATAACGATGATCATAAAACTTCCATTTTTTTATTTCCAGATTTTTTCATCAGGCAGAATTATTACCATAATAGCACTTTTAAAGAAAGGGCAAAGATAATAAACATAAAATAAGAACAAAATTTGCCCCCAGTAATAATTTTTTCATAAATGCACATAAATGTAAGGCAGTTTGTTCGGTTATATCCAGATCCAAACATGTTATTTGAAATGATATTTCATAAACCCACTATTAAGACGAATAAAAGGCTAAATTGCTCAAATCTGATATCCAACCAAAACTGTTATCGTCTATTTTTAACATATTATTCGGTTTTGTAAATATGAAAAACAGGCTAAAGACGTAATCCATCCGTGCTCTTAAAAATGTCGAGATACTGTTATCCTCAATATTATGTCAAACAGACAGCTGGCGGGAGTTTTTTTCGCTGAAATGTTTCTCTTTTTACGATGATTCAACGTGACGGAATGCTTTTAGGGTTATCTACACTAATAATAAAAGCAAATAAATGCGTCTTATCGTCTCTGTGCTTGTATTCTCAACAGATGATTAAAGTAACGAAATCTGGCACAAACGAATTACAGAGAAAGAAAAGATGCGAATAGAAGAGATTTTTTAAAATTTTAATTAATTAAAAAACCAATGAAATTTGGCACTTTTTAGTGATAGTTTCTGAGGACATTATCAAAACTAAATCATTTTTTATATCAATTCAAAATGTTTTTTTTAAACCTTTTTTAATTATTTCAGTTTTGTTGACTTGCAAGTGCAAGTGCAAGTGCATGCGTATGTGTGAGAATTTCTTGAATTATTTTTACATGTTAGTAATAAAAGCGTTCTTCGCTATTCAGAAGTATTATATCTATTCCATTATTTTACTCATCTTTAATCACATGTTTTTGTCTGTTAAAAATTATCCACAAATTATTCATAGTTTTTGGTTTACTATGGCTTAAATAAAAGAATAAAAACAGTTAGTTTATCTTATTTTCTTGCAATAAAATACAGTTTATTTTTGTGTTGTTGTTGTTATCAATGGCACTTGCCAAGGACATGTTTTCCCGATGTATCAGCGAGTTTTAAGCCTAAAAGAGGGTCTCTTGTTTTGTACCAAGTAAGGACAAGAATACAACTTAGCTACTTACTCATCACAGTCGCTTGCCCAGACTCTTTTTATGGGATTGGGGGATACATTAATACACCTTACAAATAGAACACGGAAGAAAAACCTGCCCGAACCGAGACTCGAACCCGTGATGCCCAGCTCTCGAGTAAGACGCGCTATCCCTATAGCAGGACGTTGTCTTTATTTTTGTAGTTGAATTAATATTTTTATAAGCATTAAAAAAAGAACCTTTTGGAAAATTAATTTTCTCTTTCTTTTTTCCACAGGGAGAAAAATAGGCTTTAAGCTTTTATATAGAGAAAAGGACCTCTTTTTGTCTTTAATATAGAAGTTGTCACAATAAAAAACTGCTTTTATTCTTCTTAAAGCGAAGCCTTTATATAGAAAAGGAAAAATACGTTCTCTCTTTTTTTTTTCAAGCAAGATGCATCTCCGAATACTTTTTTCTTGACTTCCTTCTGAGCAATAAATCTGTTTTTGGCACTTACGGAAATTTAATGTGAGAAGGAAATTTAAACATCGATTTTTCCTTGTCAACTAAAAGATTCATAGGCATCTTATTTTAATTCATCATTCTAAATATCATCAGTTCGTTAAATTTTTACTATTTAATGGCAACCTCTGGCAAGAAAGAGTAGATGAGGATATTTGTTTAACATTCAAACAGAGGCGGATTTCCAAGCAAGCGCATGAAGCGCGCGCCTCGGGCCTCATAAATTAAGGGGGCCTCAAAATTTAGTTCTAATATAATAATAATTTAAATTTTGAAAAAGAGGATATTTTTTTAATAAAACCTTTCATTTTTACACTCTACTATTACCACTCCCAGTTCAGCTATCTCAATCAAAGAATCATGCAATATCAGTAACCTTGAAAAACCACCTATTCTGAGAATGAGAGAGCAAAAAAGTCAACCAGGAGGGGGAAGACATTTTACATCTTTTATCTTGTATGAAACTAAAGGGATATATACTATATTACACCCTCCTGCACACTCGAACCCTATGACGTACACGAATGGCTCACAAGGCAATGAACGTGTTTGTATAATACAGGGGTGCACAACCTATGGCCCGCGAACGGTGTTAATAAAATAAGATTGATTTAAAATTAAATGAAACTTTTTGAAATAAACAGGAGGGGAAACCTGATACAAAAATGATTCTATATCAGAATAAATAATTTACAGTTGTTTATTAAGTTTATTTACTTTTTGTAACGCGGATTTTCAGTTTGTTCCTTCCAAGGCTACCTGCGAGTGCGAACTTTCGTATAGGAGAAGCTGGCGGTCGTGAAAAATTTCCACACATGAAAATGCATTATGAGGATCAAATTCCAATCTTGCGTAAAGCATTTGATTATCAGTTTTCAGATTTTGAAAAGTGCCTAACAAAATATGATGTATTTTCTTCAACATTTTTTTTGTTGACGTAAATCTAGTGAATGAGAGTACGTAGTTAACCTTAATTGATTTACAGAATTTTGATTTTTTCAAAAATTAGTTCAAAGAAAAACAGATATTAGAATTTTATAAAGACTTTGCCGAAGAATTTTTGCGCTTAAAGCAAAATGCAGCTGTATTTGCAACTTTCTTTGGCAGCACTTACATTTTTGAGCAAAATTTCACACTTATGAAATCAAAAAAAAAAGAAAGAAAGAAAGAAAGAAAGAAAAAATAGAATAGCAGATGAGGGAGAACCTTTCTTCTGTTATACGCATTGCTTCACCAATCTTAAGCCCAACATAAAATCAATAGTTTCAAATATTCAGTCCCAACCCTCTCATTAACTTTTAATAATTTTGATGAGTAATTTTTTCCCTCAAAATTGAAATTGTGTTCTCTGTATAGTTACCAAAAAGTTTTCCTCTTTTATTCTATTTAGAGTTTGCCACTATTCTAGGAGTTATCCTTTTTTGGATTTAAAGTATTTTAATCATATTTATGCTGTTAGTTTTTCATTTATTTATTTATTGCATAATGTGTCCATGAGAAAAATAAGTATAATAATAATTGTAATTCATACGCATTGCCACAAAAAAAACAGTGTTTTAACGTTTATAACGTTTTAACATTCACGTGCTGCTTTGGCCCTCAACATGATCCTTTTTCATATTTTGGCCATTCATCCTGAAAAGGTTGTGCATCCCTAGTATAATAGGATATAGAACGTATTTAAGTTAGAGACCTTGGTTAGAAAATCTTTGCTCCAGGAGGTTAGTTTCTCCAAAACATCCTGTTAGCGATTTAGCGTTTCACATTTGAAAAATATTGACTTTGATTTGTATTGTGGAAAGGAATTCATTTCTGTGTTTGACCTTTGATCAACGGGAAGATTGGTAAGCATATAATTCTTTAATAAATTTTCGTTTCTATTTTCGTACTTTTGAAAATATTGTAATCGTGGCTTTATATTTTGGCACATTTGTAGATTAAAAACAGAGCTAATTTACATTACGAATCGTTAGGCATTGGCACCGCTCAAAAAGATAAAGTAAGCTAATTACTTTCTCCTTTAAACTGAAGGGGGAAGTTCTTCAACTCGGAAAAATCGTCAAAATTCCAGCTAATATTTCATATGCGACTAATTTTTTTTAATGTTTTAGCCTTATTACAGAAAAGAAAGTTTGAATCGGGGGCTTCAAAACGCAAATCGCAAAAAAAAAAAAAAAAAAAAAAATGCAGAATGACATAAAAATTTATTCAATAAATGTATTGTAATGTTTGAAAAATGAACTAAAATGGAAAATGAGACAGAAAAAGCAGTTGAGCAACTCTTTTAGGTACATGATACAGCATGTGTACCTAAAAGAATCTATGAGAAATTTGAAATTGAATATTTACATGAAAAACAAACACCATGCAAGCTGAAGTAGAATATGAATTCTAACAAATTAATGAGGGAGTTGAACAAGAACGCGTAATTGAAAAGATAAATGAGCGTACTGAGACAAAACGTGCACAAGAAAAATGAACAAGCTGAAGTTGAAAATGATTTCGAAGACATTGACGAGAGAAATAGAATTGAATGCAAATCTAAAAAGACAGATGAACAAATTAAAAATGAATAAACACAAGAAAATATTGATGAGTGAGCCGAAGCCAAATGCGAATTCGGAGAAATTAATGAGCGATCTGAGAATGGAACTGAGGAATCAACAACTTGTAATTGTAAACAACAAAATAAAATATCGGCTGATTCTGATAACATTTTAAAACAAAACCGAAATATTTTTATTCCTAAATGAGAAAAACAGTTCCATTCTATAATAATTTATTTAGTGTATAATGAAATTTTAGGCGTGTATCTCTGAAAAATATGGTACAAAATAGCACCTATTTTTTTAAGAACAGCCTTAACAGACCCTGAACTTCATCATCCTTTTAAATAATGCCAAGTAGAATGAAAAAATTGATTTTAATTTTCAATTTTGTGTACCTAGGTCCCCCCCCGCTCTTTTTTTAACGCAAAAAATCTGATACAGAAACATATGTATAACGAGAGCATACTGTAAATACGTCTGGAGGGAAAGGGGGCCTCAAATTGAATTGCGCCTCGGGCCTCTGAAACTCCAAATCCGCCACTGCATTCAAACATTTTTACTGAATTGAAATTAGAAATATTGATAACATTTATCATCATTTTTCAACAACTTTATATCATTCTGCATAATATAATATCCAAACGCAGCATTTGCCAACAGAAAACGTAATTCGATAGCAGTTTCACAAATCTCGATGTTGCAATTTGACACTCTCTTTGTAATTACTTTGTATGCGATGCATCTGTAAAGTAATCTGCAGATGATTGGGAAGCTTCAATGAATAGTTATGCGCTGAAAGCAGTGTTTTGCGATATGATAATTGCACTTACAGAAAATAAAATAATCTAATGGTGCTAAACCTGGATCACTCTCCTCACTTTAAGTTTACCATATTCTAAGCTATAAAGCTGCTACAGCTGAGAGGCAATTATAATCACAAGCTATCCAACAAATATAGGAATTAAACCATTCTTGGGATGATTAATAAGTTTGCTTAAATACTGTGTATGATCTACAGATGAGACGGATTAATTTCAAGGAGTGTCGGCAATCTCTAAACCATCAAGAAAAACTTACTACAAAATGCAGAAGATTTTTATTTTTTTTCTGCTGTATTTTATTATGTGAGAGCATGGTGTTGTTTTGGTTAGGAGATTTTGATGTCTCCGAAATTTATGGGCAACAAATATTTTTACTTGCTTTTACAAGTATTGCCTTATTATTACGTATACCTCGTTGGCAGAAGATGCGTTTTCACAAGGTTGACCTGCTTTTACGAGTATTGTTTTATTATTACGTATGCTTCTTTGGCCGGCAGATGTGTTTTTAAAAGGCTGACGAAGAACTATGACATCATAGCTGTTATTTCAATTCAAAATCGGTCGAGCTCCAACACTTTGTTTGCTAGCTAGAACAATTGAAAACGAAAGTTTTAAAAAATATATCATTTTATATATATGTAATGTAACATTATTATTTGTTGTAAGCAGAAGGCAGTTTCGAAGACAGAGAAGAAGACTTTGAAGCTTTAATTTCGTTTTATTCCATCACGGGAAGCAGGCATTATTTACAAGCTGAAGCGACGAGCACAACACAAAACGACACGAAAAGGAATTACAAAAAGTTGATGAAACTTTTATCCCTGTGAATATATACTTTTAGATTTTAATAGGGATCTCTGACGCATGTCAATCACATGTACATCTCTTGCAAGGGAATAATAGGTATCTTTTATTAGAATGTGCTTGGCTGGACAATTTTTATCCCTTCACCCGGAGTGTAGGAATGAGTCGGCTTTTAACCGATTCAACAATTTTACAATGCTTTTTTTAATATTAATTAATTAGAACACATGGAATGGATAAGGAAATAAGAGAATATTTTAAGAATGAAGTTATTATAGCTAAATTAAGATAAAAACTTGAAAATTAATTAGGATTTAATTTTTATATGTATATATATATATATATATATATATATATATATATATATATATAGAGAGAGAGAGAGAGAGAGAGAGAGAGAGAAATCTCGTGTTTGTTTCAAACTGGTTTAAATTGGTTATTGACTTAATTAATTAATACAAATAATGATTTAAAAATAATAATGTTCTGACAGGATAACTTGAAATTTAGGATGGAAGATTTCATTTTCTTTATTTTAAATTTTAAATACTTTTTTTATTTTGTTCGCGATGGAGACGGATAAACAGGTGTAAAACATATATTCAACTTCTGAAACTTGATGAAATCTGAGTAAAAATTCTCAGGGAGCTCTTAAAATGTGATATTGTTGTTAAATAATTGTTTTAATGTTATCAATAAAATGTTCTGTTTGAAGAAAACAGATTATATGAACCAAGAATTTCGCAGAAGTCATAACAAATCAGAGACTGTCCAGCAAAAATGTACAAAACATATTCAATTTTTACAAATTAAAATTCTTCGTATTGTAACGAAAATATTACATAGATATAATGCTATTCATATATGAAAATTAATAAAATTAAAGAATATAATCAGCAATTTCATAGAAATTGCTTGAAACAAATCAATAACATCCTAATCCAATCATAAGCTATTAAATATTTTTCAACAATAGTGTAGGAAAGTATGAAAATGCATATGTCACCACTAAATGTTTTCTACTACACTTTGTAAAAACTGCATGATCTCAAATATTTTATTGCAACCTCAAAATTATTCACCTTTTTACTCATTATCTTTTTTTATCCAGACTTAATTTGATATTTAGCTATATTTCTGAAGTTATCACAAGATTCCATTTTACTTTCAGACAGAGAAAATCACTCTAGTACTGCCTCTCAAACAAATGGCCAAGTACACTGATTAATGTTCAACCAATTAGAATATTTGCTTCTAAAGAGCCTATGCCTTATGTTCATTTTTTGTTTGTTTATAATGACACTTGCCATGGACATGCTCGCTGACACAGTCAGCGATTTTAAGCTGAGGGAGCGTCTCGTTTTTAGCGACAATTAGGACCAAAAGACGCCTTAGCTACTCACGCCTCGCATTCGCTAGTACAGCCCCTTTTTTACAGGGAGGGGAGAACATTCACACATCTCATCGATAGAACAGTTGAAGAACAACCATGCCCAAACAGGGGCTCTAACCCAGGACGCCCAGATCACGGGGAAGACGTGCTACTCCTGTGCCAGAACGTTGGTCTGTTCATATTTTTTTTTAGCAAAGTAATGTTTATTTTCTCTACTTCTGCTATTAGCTCATGCTGTCTATATATATATATATCTTGTTCAAATTTTTAATCCCTTATAAAATACTTTCCATTCGTCCAAATAAGTTCAAGTTAATTTTTTTAAACTTGTAGTGGATGACACATGATGTTAATACAGTTTTTTCGAACATTTATTCATTAATTTTTTATTAATTAATTAAAAAATAATTTTTTCGCCTTGATAATAGTTTTTTATAGTAGTTGTAGTTGTTAGGTCGGGATAGCCTGTTTGGTAGGGCGTTAGATTCGCATCCCTTGTGCTGCGAGCTTGAACCTGGTTGCAAAGTTCTCCGTGTCGCTAGTTATAGCACTGGGGGTATTGAGTCAAAGGTGATAGTTACAACTTTCAACTGTTAACCATATCCAATAATGAATATGGTTCAAAATAATGGTTATGGTTTTCGACCGTCTGTCGATCAGTACTTCCAGAAATAAATAAACTCGATAATTCACAAAAACTTAAAGATGTCGACTTTGATATTGACTATAAATGCAGCTTTGTGTCAAATTTTTGTTTCAATCAGTTGAGAAAAACGTGTTTAAAACACAAATTCGTTTTTTGGATACTATTAACACATGCTAGGGATTAATTATCAAATACTTCACTTAACATCACATGACAGATCCAGTGAAAAAGCTGAATTAGAGGCAAAAATTAATATCCTGTAGCCATTGTAGGACCAGCAACATGTAAGGCATGGCAAGTTTATAATAGAGTATGCGAGAAGGTTTTATGGAGACCACTGCTGCTGTATTTTATATGTACACAATCATGGTTTGTATTAACTTTCGTTTCTAAATGAAAAAAAATCAAGCTTTCATTAAGAACTCTTCCTCTGGTGTGAATGGGTACAACATTTAATATAAGCTCATAATATCATAACTCTAATTCAGAAGCCTATTATCATTTGCTTAGTTCCTCGTACTTTTTAAAAATTATTATGATCATCTTCTCAAATTTATGAATCTTACGATACTGTGACGTCTCTTAAGAGCAAATAACAGTCAGCATCCTTTTAGTGCAATATGTTTTTATAAGTAATTAAGTGCAAACATCCCAGGTGCCCATATATATAAAGATACAAAGTTATTTCAGCATTAAACGGGCCCTTTGTTAACAGTTTTCAGATGCCATATTCCTAGTAAAATGCTTTCCATTCCTCCCTTTATTCTGTTTTATTTTAATTTGAAAGTACTTGAAAATGAATGCAAAAAAATCGATTAATTTACAATGTTTAATTTTAAATGCATCAAACACTAAGAAAATAAACAGAATTGTTCGAAATAATCGGTCGAAAATATGTTAAGCCTAACCTCATTAGCGTGGTAAAAAAAAACTGAAATCTTTCTCATTTGGGGGTGGGGAAATTTAGAATTTTAGCGGGAAAGTTAATTTTTAATTAATAAATAAAAAATTAAGGGATTAATGTTTGAAAAAACTGGATAACATTAAGTGCCATTCACTACAAGTTGAAATAAGTTAGTTTATTTGAACTTAAGCGTATGAATAATAAGCATTTTATTAACGATTAAAAATTTGAACAATATATAAACCGAATTTATTCTTTTAATCCATTTAGTAATTGATTTTCAAAATGCATTCCTAAAACGATTTATTTTAAATCGTTTTTCTTTCTGAATAGTATCTGCCAGATTAAAAAATATTTTCTTTTTTCACTAAATAAATTAATTTAGTAAAATGACGGAATTTTGGATACTTAACATTATTTTTTGGATAGATAGTTTATTCATATTAAAAGTGATCTTTTAAGGATAGAGAAATAAAATAAAAATAAGAACATCTACCCGCTTGTCATAAAAGTCTCTATATAATTACATTCCCCGCGTTTGTCAATAAAAAATGACGGAGGAAAGTCGAAGAAAATCGCTTTGTTATTTCTGTCATTCTTGACATGACAACAATAATGCCTTCACAGATCACGTGTTCGAAAACACATTCGGATGACGTTTGTCTTCAGAGTTTCATTTGTATGAATGAAACTGACTGATGCGTCAAATGCAGAAAATAACTTTCATGGCTTGACAAATAAATTAGTAATCTAGCCCTTTCAATCGTCATAAACAATCAAAGCAGTAAAATGCCATTACATAAAACCAGCTTGAACGCACTCAGTTATCATTTTAAAGTGTAATATAAAGTGTAATATTTAAGATAAATTTATCACTATGACTAACTTCCAATTTGGTGCGAATTTACTTATTTTTTTTATGTATTTTATCTACCAAAGATATTTTTTGAAAATAGATCTGAGAGAAAACTAATAAAATTGATATGAATTTTCAGGGGAAATTTAGAGTAAGCCTTAAATCTAACTGAGGTAGTGATATAATACTTCTTATATTACTGCGTTCTTAGAAATATTTAATATTTCTAAATAATTGGAGAAAAAAGAACGCAAACCTCTGCATTGCAACAAAATTTATAAGAAAACTTGTTTGATGATTCCAATAAAACAAATTGTTCCTTCCTGTTAGAGATTATAAAGTTTTACATTCTCGTCTACAAAGTTTAGAGAAAGCTCTGTAGTCGACAAAAAATTCGAACTCGATATCTTGATAAATTTCCGTGTTTTAAAATTCCCCGAGTTCGAGAAAATTTTTTTTTTAAATATATCTATCTGTCTGTGATAAAGATAATTCAGAAATATTTTCAGTTAAATGGATGAAATTTGATATATGATCTTTACACTATATTTAGACTTCTATCAAATTTTGAATAAATATCGTTAATAGTAAATCCGCCTGATAGGCTGCCTGATTAAAAGTTAACGCGATAATTACAAAAAGAAGAGAGCTAGATGAATGAAATTCGGTATACATATTTAATATCTGTAGTGTATACTCCTTTCAAATTTTGAGATGAAATCCTACAAAGGAGTTGGGGCATCTGCAGACCTGTAATTTTGAATCATATGAACGCTATAACTCAAAAACACAAAGATTTAAATATATCAAATTTTATATATGATTTTATAACTATAATTGCAGTTTTGTACCAAATTTTAGGTTGATAAAAACGAATGTAAAAACACTCTTTCTAATTTTGAATATTTATGAAATATTAAGTTTTAGTGTGAATTTAGTACTTTTATTGAATCTATCATGTGATCTTTGGAGAGTTTATTTTTGGGAATTAATAT
>JAOUZG010027119.1:3932028-3979653 GCA_026289955.1 Argiope argentata
GTGTGTGTGTGTGTGTGTGTGTGTGTGTGTGTGTGTGTGTGTGTGTAGGATATTCCACAGAACCATTTTAATTAACCAACATCTGCCTTCATCTTGTTTTGTCAACACCCGATGATATATGAAATCCAAAGCAAGAGTTGTAAAGGTTAGATTATTTCCCAGAGGACCATTATTTTTAATTAGTTTGCATTCCAGAACAACGCCACCTATCGGTCTTTCAAAAGTCTGTCCCAATTAACTTTGAACCAGAGGCTCACTAACTTTCGTCCAGAGAAGACGCCTGTCTTCACGCGTCAGCGATTCCCGCTAAGCTTAGCGGCTACGCGGTAATATATATTTTTAGTCATAATGTTTCCCTATCTCTAACGTCCTCCTAGAGGAAATAATCTAACTTTCTGATCATTAAATATCTCCATGTTTTAATTCTTTTTAATATTTTCCCTGTAAATACTCCCCCTGTAAATATTCCCCTTTAACTCTAAATAAATTCTTTTATTTTTTCTAAAGAAGTCTCTTCATCCTTCGTTTGTATTATTTTAATTTTGGTTTAGAAACTAACCCGTAAATATTAAAAAACCCCTAGACATCACGCCACTAAAATCCCGCTATCTGAAGAGTCTAATGTTTGGAAGATTTATTTAGACTCCCACACACACACACACACACACACACACACATATATATATATATATATATATATATATATATATATATATATATATATATATATATATATATATATATATAAACTTGACTTCTTTAAAATAGAGTTATTTGAAAGCACCATGCTGCTGTCAAACGGCAAGATATGAAAAAACGTAATACGTTCATATATAATATACATGAATTTATATAAGAACTAATAAAAATAATCAGTATGTGTATGATATACTAAAGAACCGATTTTTTACACTTGATACATCTATTACGTCTTCTTTTGTTGCAATGGGTGGCTTTTTGTATGGTTGTGTTTCCATGCTATACTTCAGAGCCGTATCTAATCACAAAATATTTTTCAGCTATTTTTATTAATTGCATAGAAATTCAAAATTTGTAACAGTTTATATGTTTTCGTCTCCTTAAAACTTCTTTTTTCTGACCCATCAGATTATTTTCAGTAAGAATCTGTGCTTTTCATCCTTGAAGAAATTCATTGAGCTAAAGAAGAAGCATGTCGCGATCGATTCGATTTCTGAATGGTAAATAGAAATGATTAAAAATTTGAAATTTCCTCTTCTAAGGATAATTAAATGAAAGATTGAAAGTAGCTGAACTATTTTAGAATTTTCGCATGAATTTTTTTCAACTCAAAATCTTTTGTGAGAATCTTCTTCAATGATGGCATCTATAAATTCATATCAGCAATCGGAAAGCAAATCTGCAATCCGGAAAAACAGAAGGCTGCAATTGGTAAGCGGATTAGCATAGAAACTTTTGCAAGTATATAATCAGAAATTTTTAACTTGTAATATTCAGACTGAATTAAAAACATAAAACTTGACTTCAAACTTCTGAAAACGCTTTCTATCTTGAAATACATTGGAAAAACGGGAACTGCCATTCAACATTAGGAAATCAAATTTTCAATTGCTAACCACTCGTTAACCGTTAACTAAAAATTACAAAATACTATAGATATGAGCGTTATTTTAATTTGTATATTTATTAATATATTGGATTATTTACTGCTTGAGGGAAATCATTTTGCGTACATCTAAACATGGGGAAGGCCCCCTTTCATGAAAAATATCTCTTACCCATACAGAGAAATAATTTTATACTAACAGACACTAAAATCCTTTTTTAATTAATTTTTTTTATTGTACGATTGTTACTTTCGAAATAAAGAGCAGTTCAAATACTTTTTCGGACTGTACCATACAACCAAGCATTCTCTGTATTGTTTATAGTGGCGCCATCTACACTTCAAGAGATAAAATGAAAATATAGCCTAGAAACAAGATAGATGTTGTGAGGTTTTCTTAAAATTGGCAGAACTTCCCCACAACTATCGGTAATTTTGGCTTTCCCCTTGCCTCTTGACAGTACCCTAGAGGACTGCTAAATAAATTTTCCGAAATTTATTACAGAAACCTATTTTCTGCGTTTGCAACACTGATGACAGTGTGAACAATTATTGCGAAAGAAACCGTTATGATTAGTTTCCATTAATTTAGTTTTGGTACTATGATTCTACCTTACCAAAAACAAAATTTATTACTGTTGAAACGTTTCATTTTTTTTATTTTGTGACCATTTAAAAATAAAAATCAACGAAAAGAAATTGACAAATGGAAATATTTCATGGAAAGGAAATAAATGAAACAAATAAAATTATTTGATTTTTTAATTTCTATGAATTTTTTTTTTTTGTAATTTCTATAAAATTATTTGATTCTTTTGTAATTTCTATGAAATTATAAAAAAATACAATTAAGAATCTCACAATATATAAAAAGAATGTTAAAAATAATATAATTTTCATTTGTTAATAAAGAAATCGTAACATGCCGTTTTAGCAAAATTACAATAAAAAAGTAAAACTTTTATATATATTGCTTAAAGTCTTAAATTGATTTTCTTTTGATATTTCCACCACTTACTTAACCCGAAAAAAAATGTTTTGGAAAGATTCGTTCTTTAAAATGAATAATTAATAATAATTTGTATTTTAATTTGCCATTTTAATATAAAAATATCTTCTACAATCAAATAAAACTCAGAAAATTCCAATTTATGTGCAAAAATTAACTTTATTTATTTAAAGTAATTAGAGAAATCAAAGAACTATTCTGGCAGCCTGAACCACTGGCACAATTTCTACAATTTTTATTTCATATAAAAGCTTATTATTCGTAGATATGTCAATAAGGCTTGCATGTCTCTCAACAGTCCCATTTTCAAAAGAAATATCAGAAACACCACTTACCATATATTATTCCTAGGAGAGAGAGAGAGAAAAAAAAAAGGGGGGGGGCACGATATTTTTTTCAGTAATACGTCATCCCTATTCGTCTGCCAGAAAAAGCTCCAATTTCTGAGGGAAAGTTGAAAATATTTTTCCAATGTTTATGCTGTAGAGGAAATAATAATGATAAAAAAATAGCATATTTCTCTTATTCACAGCCAGTTAACTAATTTTGCCAATTTCTATCTCATTTAAATATCCATGTCTCTTAGATGAGTCATTAATATTCACTGGCCCCTTTTTTTTTATTTCCACATTGAATAATGAAATTTTGATTGTTCCGTCCTCATCACGAAAGTCGAACTGCTTTCTTCAATTAGTTTCGCCATTAACTAGTCAGATTGTTCTGTTTTTAGTAAATACAATTTAAATTAACATCTCATATTTTAATAAGATATACTTAACCATTGTTAGTTGTCGAAAGCTAACTACTCCTACCGGCTGTAAGGCACACGGAATAACTTCAACTAGTGGAACGTCGCAACATCAACATAGATGGTATCTGTGGTTAAGTCCTAAGGGTTATTACCAGCCACGGTACAACTTTTCCCTAAGGAGTACTCTCAGCCATGATGGAAGGAGCCAGATTCCTATGTTTTCATGTATCCACAGGGGTGGCAAAGACCAACCCTTAAACCGGAATCTTCTCATCCTAAAAATAAAGATTCGTTTGTTGAATTCGAAAAGAAATTTTACACCATTTTAAAACACAAAAGTCTATATTTCCATAGATTTAATTATTATTGCATATGGCAATAATAATTATTGCATATTTTTTAATTATTGCATATTTTTTTAAATTTATTGCATATTTTTTTATTTCATTTACTTTTTTACTTTCTCATACATGTAGTATACAGAAAGTAGAGTGATCGTCAAAAAATTCGAGCTCGAAATCTTGCCATATTTTACGCCTACCTAGACATTAATAGAAACTAGGGTTGAAAATAATCTTAGTGTATTCTGAGCCCCATTTATTATCATTATGCTACGATAGTTTGTTTTAATTTTATGTTTATGTTATGCATTTTTTAAAAAATTTCTAGAACTATATAATTCATGGGGATGTGGTGAGTTTTAATGCATTTGTTCCTTTTGATAGCTTAATTATTTTATTCTTGACTAACAAAGATGACTATGAGGATATTTAAGAGTGAGAATTCAGGGACGAAGAAAGAATTTATATAACAAGGCGAATGGCATATGCTCTGCGGTCCAGAATAATCTTTTTAACCATTACACCTATGCGTAAAATGAACATTTTACATGAATTCCTCTATGCAGCTATTCCAGTCTCAATTTTTATCGGAGGATTATCTCTCTTCAAGCTCCAATCAAATCCATCTCTTTCCAGCTGACTTCTCGTAATCGTAATCAGCTCGAGCTCTTGCTTGCAGATTATTATCTAGAAGCATGGAAACTGAAAAGCTACAGGAATGATTAGCATCAAAGATTTGCAAATTTCGAGAAAAATACTGAAATGTTTCTTATTTTAATTTTATTAAATGAAAAGTGTTTTCCCTTTTTATCACCAATCCGCGAAGCTGTGTATTGGATTGGTGGGATAACTTGATCCTATCCTTTCGATTCTGCCTGGTGGACTAGCTTCATTTACGATAGTGCTTATAATTGATAAAATAGAAAACAAAATTATTTTGGCCATAAAATTGAATGTAAAGAAGCTAATATCAATCTCATCAATGATCCATACATTTTCATTTTACCAAGTTATCACACTGTTCTATCCATTAATCTAACAGACAAATACTGAAAGTGAAAATTAAGTGAAATATAAGTGGCAACAAATATAAAAGAATTGTTACCATAGCAACAAAAGATTACCCATGCGACCCATGCTATTTAAAATTTAATAACAGAAAATGATGAAAAATCATGTAAACATAATATAAAATTATTCTTTTGTTATAAACCCGATCCTAAACCTCGCCATAATAATAACCTCGCTATTCTTTGTAAATCAATGGAATTCCAAGCTACTGCTATTTTCATTAATTACTTCTGAAATTTGAAACTGTTTATTTATAGTACTTCTTTAAATATGGAAAATGCACTCCGTGAAGATATCCCAGTTGGAGTCTATAGAACTGAAGACAAGATAACAAATCTAAAAATAAAGTAAATTCTTTTACACTTTGCTTTAAAGGATAATACTTAACTTTAAAATGAAACTTTTGTGTTTAATTGTGAAATTAGTCACAGAAATAAATAGATATAATATGCATAATATTTTGTAAATATACTGCAAATTGTAGCATATCTATTGATTTTTTAAAAATTTCCTTGTATACAACCAGAAAATATATTATCATTCAAATATGAGAACTTGAAATTTTGACAAATATCTAAAATAAAGGATATGATATAATCGGTAATTTTTAAATTGCAAAATACTGTTACATAACTGTGGCCTGTAGTTGATATTTAATGAAATATCTACTATTTTACAGAATTTGGTGAAAAGTCTGTATTATGCTTTTTAGTTTTAATTCATAAACTTTCTAATTTTAGACCTCCCTTGTTATGAAAAACTCATTTTTAGAATTATATCTATTTGTGAACTCAACAACTAAAAATACTTTGAAGTCTTTAAATATATACTTTGATATCCATATCATGCTAATATGGACTTTGCATCAAATTTGTAGATGTCTGTCAACTTTGGCATAAACAATATTCATAGGAAATCTGTCTGTCCAAGTACAAGTGAATATGATAACTGCAAAACATAAACAGTTTGAAAGATAGGCTTTGTGATACATGTTTAGCATCTCAAATATAATCTGTATCAATTTTCAAACTAAATCTATACTGTGATTAATCATATGCATGTCTGTCATTTTGCATGCATATAAAAGTAATTATTTAAAGAATAACTTTGATAAATGAAATTTAATTATGCTTTATTTTCTAAAAGTATAGTTTGATGTTAAATTTTGAACTAAATCTCTCAAAGGTTGATTACCAGTCATCCTTTGTGTGTAACCAGTATATGTGTAATTTCACATGTAAATTCATTAACTAAAAAATAAAATTGCTCAAATAAATGAAAATTGATACATAATTTTGTAAGTATAATTGCAGTTTTGTGTCAAATTTTGGTTCCAGTGTTCAGAAAATAGCTTCCAAAATAACATTTAGTTTTCTTTGTGTACTAATTGCATGCCAACTATTAATACCCCCCCCCCCCAAAAAAAATCTTAAAATCTCATTGTAGTTTCAGTAAAAATGTACTCTAAAAACTGCAGACTATTATTATTCTCCCCCCCCTAAGTCATGTTATTAATAAATAAGTACTGGTTTTCTTAACAATAGTACAAAGCACATAACTATCATATGTGAAAATAAAAATATATTTTGCTCATAGGCCTTATAGCCTTATCTAAGGCCTAGAATTTTATGCTTGGAACAAGGAGAGAATACCTTTGTTAGAGTATATGCAATTATCTTTTGGAAAGACCATTTCTTTGATTTTCATTACTGTTATTTAGAGAATGCAGCTAGACTTTAGATTAATACCCAATGTCTTGCAAATTATTGAAAAACTAACCATCTTGGAGATCTTTAAGAAATTGTAACAAATGTCTTTTCTTTTAAGAACTGTAAAGAGTTTTACTTATGCATTAACACCACCACAGCCAAAATTGTGCTAATGCCATGTAGATTGGCGGCACTTAAAAACATTCAAATCTACAGCTTTTTAAGGCTTGAGGCAAGGTAAAGATTAGAGGGAGTGTCACCTAGATCTCCATGGTACTTGTTATTTTGATAAGTTTGCACATGTTTTGAAAAAAAAATTGGTTCTTATGTATTATACCGTCTTTGTCAACAGTTTAGTAACATTGGCGACAGATTTAAATTTGGTGATAAAGATCAATGGATTACACCATTGCTGGATTGCCATAATTAGCAGTTTAGCAACTCATTGGCAAAACTTCAGATTCGCTATAAAGTTGGATAGTATAATCCTTAAGTACTAAAAAATTTTAGGTGTAGATTGACAGCACTTTAAAACCTCCAAATCTACAGCTACAGTGGCATTAATACATAAATACCAAGATTTTTATTGCAATTTTAAGAGTCTACTAGAAATTTCTAGACAAGAACCACATTGCCAGAATAAGAACACTACCTTATAATTAAGCTGTATGACTAAACTGGCTGTTCAAATTCATAATGGAAGCTGATAATGTGGTCACTTGTTTTTGTAGAATTTTGAGACAGTATACTTAGTCAAAAATATTTTCATTAAACTTATAAGGAATATTTAATCTACAAATAAAGCATATAGCAAGTTTGATACCTAATTGTATTGTGTTGAAATGGGATAAATTGAATTTATTTTACTTTAATTTTCTTAAACTTTTTTCATTGGATTTTATATGGAATATCTCTAAAAAAAGTTATACAGCAAACTGTTGTTAGTATTAGATTTTACTGAAGACGAGTTTTCTTTCTTTTTCTTTTCAAAGGGATTTTGTTTTGATGAAATTTCTGTACATTCTGAATATTTCACCCTCTAAAAAAATACCATCCTAATTTAAAAAAAAAATAGTGTCTTTTTTTAAAGATATAACATTTTGATCTTTCTTCAATATTTTGCATATACACAGCTATTTATATGAATGTTTATATAGTTGAATAAAATAACTGTAATTAATTGAATCATCTCTATCTGTGTCCACTTAATTAATAGATTCACAAAACAATGTCTCTAATGTTTCTTTTCGATTTCGTTTTTTAAAATATTTTATAAATACTGACAAAAAAGAATTTAGAACCAGTACAAACTTTATGATATTTATATAGTGATGAGATAAATTTATCACAAGTGATTATTTTAAAACCATGCTATTTTTCCTAACTTAAATTTGCTTTAAAAAATCAATCAGTTAAAAAAAAACCCATCTTTGCTCATTTTCCTGATTGAAACATATGTTAGATAGTTTTAAATTCATTTTTCCCCACCTAACATTAAATTTTCAGTTTGAACAAAAACATCTCAAACTCTACAATTTATTTTATCAGTTGTATTTTCATTTATTTTTTTAATATATTTATTTCTTACCAGAGTATCTATTTAAATTATTGAAAATATTAAAATATTAGGGGAAATAATTTCAATTAGTTAGCTCCTAATTAAAAATCTGCTAGAAATGAAAAGTAAAGAAATAATAAAAAAAGGAACCCATTGTATTTTCAAACTTGGTTTTTTTCTTATATCATGCATATGAATAATAATTCTTCATATAGAGACTCTAGTTCTTTATCAAAATTTATGTAATTATCTTCAAGTTTTCAATTGATTTCATTTTCTCTGTCTGAAAATAAATTGTCATTTTTATTACTTTTCAACAAATTATATCTTTTTACTGTTCCATTATAATAATGTTACTGTTATTTAATATAAATTTTACTTCCAAACTATGTTTGCTGTTTTTTTAAAAAATAGTATTAAGATTTAAATGTTAATATTTTCACTCTTTATAGAATACTTTATTTATCTATATAATTAACAAAATAGGTTTTGTTTTTCATCTCTTTATTTAATTTTATATTTTGATTGTTTAATACTATTAATTGCCTTTCTTTTTAGAGTAAAAGTGAGAAAAATTGCTAATGCATGCTTCTCTGAGAAAGACTCTTTAGCTTTTGGTGATTCAAATGAACTTGAACTGGTTAATTTAATGAAATCTTCTTCTATATCAACTGAAAGAGTTTTTAGATGGCAGGAAAAAGTTGAGAAGACAGTAAGTATGAAACATAAATATTCATTAAACATCTTAAAGATAATTTCTGTGAAATTATTTATGAAAATTGTGTCCTTTTTCAATAAATTGAATAAAATTATTTGCAATCAGTCTTTTTAAATACATCTTAATACCATAGACTTAGTTTGTATTCTAACTGCAAATTATCAATATAATTTATGCCCAGATCATAAAACGGATTTTCCATTCGCCGGGCACAAACGAAAAATTGCCAAAGAAATTTGGCATAGTTCTACCTTGTTTGGCAATTATTTGCTTTCTCCTGGCTAAAGATTAATTACCCATAAAACATTTAGATACAATCTATTTTATACAACAAAAGAAATCCTATTGACACACATATCTATGTGTAGTAATTTTTTATTTATTTATTTCTTATAGTATGCCCCTACTTTCTATTTACTTGATAATCTAAGGATAAGCCAAATTTGCAGCCATTATTTTACCAAATTAATTTATTATAATATTTTAGTGATATTTTACTTTTAACTTGGGAATATTTCTTGGTTGCTTGGTATTTAAACCTTGGGCTCTGTATTAATATGGAAGTATTTGTAAATCTTCTTGAACTTTTTTTGTCATAAGAAAACTTCATGTCTCACCTTCATTATATTCTAAAAATTTTATTGTGATCCTCAATCTGGAAAATAATTTTTAAAAAAGAAAGAAAGAAAATTATAGCAACTAATTTACGAATTTTAATTAAACATTTTAAATTAAAGTGATTTTGTTAATTATTTTTAATTCAAATATTGAAATGTTTGCAAGTGGTAGTTTTGGGAGAATTTTATTAGCCTATTATATGCAATGATTTCATTAGGGAATATAGCTAAGAAGCTCTTATTAAAGTAATAGAAATGTTATATCTGATGAATAGACGAAAATGTGAAATAAGATAACATAATTATACCATTTTGAAAAGTTGTTTAATATTAATTATTGATGTTAGATTATTACATACTAGACATACATTCCTTCTTAACATTGCTTTTTTGAATAAAGCGTGGAAAAATAATTTGTTTATTATAATAAAAAAATTCATGCTTTATTGCTTCAAATTTTGCATTTAATTCATTTTTTCCCCAAAATAAATGTTTCTTATTTTTTAAAGAGAATAGAAGGACATAACATGTTTTTAAATTCTAAAATTGTAATGATAGATAAACTCAAGCAAAAAATTAAAAACAAAAAAACATGGATATTAATAATATTTCATAAATTTCGTAATGACTAACAATTGATATTTTTTCAGTTGTTCTGATTTGTCTGCAATGCAAAATTAATTAATTAAAGAGAAAATAGATTAATTAAGAATTGAAAATTTCAGACTATTTATAAAATGGTGATGAGGGTTGGATTTTAAATTATAGGGAAAAACCCATTTGATAATTTAAAAATTGTTTTCATATTTTATTGTAGGATACACCTGAAGATGCATCTGATAGCAATGCAAGTTCTAGTAAAAAGGATTCTATTACTATACGCCTTTACTCCTATGATGATAATGATATTCTTTCTTCTCAATGGAAGGTAATCCATGAAATTTCTTTCTGGAATCTTTTTATTCTTCCTAATAATTTAGTTTATTTACTTTTTAAAGCCTTTTTTCTTTATAAAGGCTTGAGCCTAAAAAATTAATAAGAAACAAAGCATTGATTATTGGCAAACATAAATTATTCAAATAAATAAATTTTAATTTTAATATTATAAATTAAAGTAATTATTATATTAATTTGTTTATTTAATTAAATAATAATTTTAATAATTTAAAATATTTCAGTGAAGTGTTTTGATTTAAGGGTTCTTTATTTTTTTCCCTTAGAAATAATTGCAATAAATAAAAAGATTAAATTGAAATCTCTTTATACATATTTCAATGTATCGTGTCAGAACATAATTTCTTGAACAACCAAACACCACCTGCTCATGCAAATTAAATTATATTTTTATTCATTTTAATTGTTTTGTTGAATTATTATTTTTAGTATTGCAAATGACCTTAAAAACTTTGTCTTTCATTTATTGTTTGAAAAAATATCACATTTCCTATTTATTTCATTTCATATAATCACGTGCTCAAAATGACATTTTTCTAGATTTTATTTGCTTTAGTCATTAACTTATTTTTTAATCAGAGCTCTTGTAAATGTGATGGCAAGGCATTACTAAAAGCTGATTTGTTGAGATACTCATGCAGATAATAAAATTTCAATTTTTCTCCTACAGATTTTTGTAGATGCCACAAACCTTTTTCCCAAAATAACATCATGTTCTGACATGATAACAAATAAAAATTAAGGGAAATGTTTTCGATTCATATGTGCATTGTATAGTAAAGAAAATTGCATTTGGTATATGGCATGTTTGGGGGTTTTTTTCTCTCTCTTTTTTGTTTCCTGTTGTCAATAACATTTAGTAAGAGTTGGTAGCTTAAAGGGGATAGAGTTATATTTTCTTCTCCTCATAACATTTCAACTTAAAAGGATACATAAATACATTAATACTTTATCCACACTATTGCAATAATATCATCTTGCAAAGCATGAGAAAACCAGAATTCTGGATAGTTCAGAAACAATCTGAAGTCTTATAGAAGTGGTTAAACAATCATATGTTTTAAGAAGGCAGATAAATTAAATTTATCATGTATACACATTCTTGTTTTTTTAATTTGGGAAAAATTCAGTTTATAACAATGGGTTGAAAGAATCAATTGCTTCCAAATTTGAAACAAAAAAATTTCCTGCATCAATAATTTCCATATTATTTTGATAACATTGCTAACATAATTTGTAATTAAATATTTTCTTGTTCAGTTCTCTTGTATTTCTTGTTCAGTATTTTTTAACCATCCCTCTTCTCTGAAAAAAAAAACTCACTCATTATTTACATACATATTTTTCCCCTTTAGAACATTAAATCTTACACATATCCCTCATCAAAACCAACTCATCTTGAAACCCAAATTTGTCAAATGAAGCCTAAGACAAGACTTTATTTTCTGGATGGTGAAACATGGTATGTACAGCTCATTTTATTCAATATATTTATATAATATCTGATTGTCCCAAGTACCTAATTTTGTCCTCTCCTACAGGCAAAAACCATTATTTTCAAGTATTAAAAGAATAATCAAAGAGAAAAACAATATGAAAGAAACTTATGTGTCTGTTGGTCAGTCAATGGCTATCATGGCTGCTTTATTCTTTGAAGATGGGTATGATGTTAAAGAATATTATTTAGAGAAATGATTAACTTTGAAAAAATAATTTAAATCTCTTAATGCTATGGGCATTAATTTACTATCCAAATGCTAATATATGAATGTAACTCTGAAAAATTCTTATTATTTATGCAAGAAATTTCACATTTTTCTTTTTTTCTGTTACAGTGCAGCTACAGAAGAAATAGATTTGTGTTTTTTACAAGTTGATGATCATGGTACTCTGACAGTTATACCAGACTTCAGCAAAAGAAAATCATATATTTTTATAAACAGTCGGTCTGGTAATTATGTATATTTTTCTCAATATATTGTCGAGTGTATTTTTTTTTTCTCTCATATTCATAAGGGTTTAATTTTTGACAGAAATTGAATCTTTGAATGAAAGAAAAGAAAGTATAACTTGTGGCTTGTAATTTATTTCATCACAAACATAATTTTTCTTATAATTGTTGATTTTATTTTTATAGCACAGTTAAAATTATTTTTTTATTAAATTTTTGTGTAAAATATTTCATAAATTTTTTTAGAAACTTTCGAATATGAAATCGAAAATGTGTCAAAAGTACCAAAAAGGTCAGTATTTTTTGAAGATAATTTCCCTAAAGATAATTAATAAAATAACTGAAGGTAGGATACAGAAAAATATGTTTCTATGAATATTTATTTTTAAATATAAATGTTTTCAAAATTAGATTTATATCTAATTGATAAATTTTGATATTGGGTATTGCAAATTTAAAATTTCATAATTTGCTAAATTGTTTAGGTTTTCATAAATATGCATTCAAGAATTTATGGATTTCACTTTTTTTAAATATGTGAAAAATTAATAGTACAAAAAGAATTTATTAATATTGATAGGTGCACCTACTTATTATCAATTTTGTTTATTTTAAACATTCATTAGTTCAGTTAAAAATGAGGTTTATGAGATTAACACAAATGATTCATAAAGTTTTTTTAAATGGCTCTTATTTTAATAATAAAAGCATTTAATAAAAAATATCTTTGGAAACTTTAGAGAAATTTTAGTAATACTGCTCTATATAATTTAATGGTAAGATAAAAGAACTTAAATATTATGACAATGTGCTGTCAGAAAGTATGATATGTATACGATCTGTAAAAATGAGCTACATTTCCCTTTTTTTCTATAAATTTTTTTTTATTTTTATTTTCATTTTTCAAGAATTTAAAAATATATATATTGCTAAAATTTGAAATATTTTAGTTGACATATATGCTGAATATAAAACACAATTTTTCACACATATAATTTTTTAATGCTACTCTAACAATAATCTTTGTTATTTTGTAAAATTATAAAATAACTATTATTTATTTACATTCTCATGAAAAATATTTATTTATATATGTTTCTAATTTATATACAGAATAATTTTGTACTAAGTTAGCAATATAATTTCTGAAAAAATGTACAAATTTACATAGTAAAAATCATGAGAAAATATAAAAATAAAATACAATGCTAGAAATATTGTTACCGTTCAGTTTTTTTCATTACTTAGATAATTTCTGCATTTGAAAGAAAGACATTTTTCAATAAATGTCAATTAATTACTTAAGAAAATATAATAACAGGTACCATTTTTAAAATTTATTTAAAATTATTGCAACTGGATTCTAAAAATGTGATGATTTTTATTTATGACAATACTAGATTTATATAGAACTTTTGATGAAATTTCTATCCAGTTAATTGTAAAAATTGAATTATGTAGTATTTATCTCTTATGTCCTGAGATTATTGTATCAAATTTTTACTTAATTCCTTTATCTCTTATTTTTAGTTCATTCAATATATTAAAATTTTTAATGAAGAAGGTAAAAACTGTTTTCTAAATGATGTAGTACTATTTGGATTTATAACATAAGCTATAAAAGGGAGATAAGCCTACTTACCTTTTTAGTGTGCAAAAAATATAAATCCTGAATTATACTAATGCAATAGGTTTTAGCTTTATTTATATAAAGATTTGACTATTGCTCATGTCATTTTTTTAAAATTCTTGATCTATCTTTATCGACTAGCTCTGCAATTCAAAGAGAAAGAAACTTAATGAGGAAGGTAATTTTTTTTTCTTTTCTTAGTGATTTGAATTCAGTAAATAAGCCCTTCATCCAAGTTCAGAATTTGTTTCTATTATTTTAGATTGCTTTGTATAAAAGGAAATTAAAAGAAGATGTAACTGGAGAAGAATTTACAAAGGCAATATTCATTTTTTGCCCTTTCTTAAATTGTTAAAGCTCGATTATATTCCTTTTAAAATTTATAAAAAATTGTAATTAATATTTCAGCTTCCTCCAGAAACTACATCATTCATTATAAACTTTGAAATTGGTAAGTAAGTTACCAAATTATTAATACTAGAATAAAAAAATTTCTCAATATAAAACAATTTTATTGTTGCAAGCTCAAATGCATCACTATTATTATTTTTAATATGATTGAACTTATCGAAATTTTCTTCTTAATACATTCTATCATTAATTGAATGCTTTTTCAATTTAATTATTTAACCTGTAACTTATGTTACTTTTTAAAATTTTAATGGAAAGGAAATAAATATACTGTTACAAGAAAAATATGTGAAAATTTTACATAATTCTATGTATGGAATTATTTGAAGCTCGTTTATAAAATTTGATGAAATACATATGAAATGATGGTACTTTTCCTTTAGCCAGGCACAATCGAAAAATCGTCAAATAATGTAGAATTCCGCCAAATTTCTTTGGCGAGTTTTCACTTGTGCTTCACTAACAAAAAAATATCGAAATGATTTACATCTTGTATGTGACATTTAATTCAATAATTGAGCAGATGTTTCAATTTCTTTAAAAGTGATTAAACTGGAACAATATATAATATATTTTGTCATCCAAGATTTGTGAACTATATATACTTGTAGTTTTCAAGTATTTTGAAGATTTCTTTAACTAACTGAACTTTAAAACTTAATTAATTAGTTTCCAAATGGCACACATATTCCTTCAAAAACTATAAATGATGCCATTTTTGCCCTATGTGATATTTTTAGGATGACCTAATTTTGCTTTTTACTTTTCACATTATAATCAAAGAATAGACTGATTATAATGTGAAAATTGGAATAAATATTCAGCATCCATTTCATTACTGTGACTGTGTTATATTTTCTTGAGATTTAGGTCAAACAATTTGAAGTAATTACAGGGAAATCTATCACAATAGCAATGAAGGGGGTTAACTTTTGTATTAGTTAAGCATTATCAATAAAACTTTTTTGGTCTTTTCTTATCAGTAAATCTTTTCCTGATTAGTTGTAGGAAATCTGACACCATAAGTTGACTTTAATTTTGATTTTTTTTAAATTTTGCATATCTAAATTTCAAATATTCTATATATCTATTTTAAACTAATTAAGTTTGATATGATTAATTATTATTTAAGAATTCCAAATGGAATTATATGATATCCTGCCTTTTTCAGCATGATATCATTTCACAAATGTGCTTTTTTGTTTCTGATTAAAGCTACTTCATTTTCTGAGAGACCTCATGCACTTTAAAAATTAATTCATTGTTTTTCATATGATAATTTTTATTGTAATTTATTTTTTGTATTGCTTTGCTTAATTTTAATTAAAAAACATAATTATATTCAGGTTTTCTTTGTTTAAAGAAATATAGCAATTAATGTTAACTTCTTATATATGTATGGGTCTTTTTGTGATAAGATATACAGCAGCATTTGCTATGTTTTTTTTAATTATTATTATTGCAGCAAATCTAAACACTAAAATGATATAAATGAATGCTTCATTTTTTGAACTGATTTCTATTTTAATTGACTTTTACTTCTTTATAACTTTCACATTCATAAATTCATTAAAAAAAAATGTTCCATTTTTATGTTAAATTTCTGGAAAATGTTTTGATTTGAAAAAATGATTTAGTAACAGTGTTTGAATTTTTTTTTCTCCTTCCAGTTTCTGCTAAAAACTTCTTACCTCCAGATATATTTATTCATTACCTTATCATAATTCCAAAAGGTGAGAGCCAATATTTTCACTAATGCTTTTTTACTCTTTTTTTTACTTGATTTAAAAAATACTAGTTCTACTTTTCACATTATAGGTTGTACCTCAGAAAATACATTAGAAGGTGTTACAGAGACATGTAGAAGGAAACTTATGAATGATGCAAGTATTTTGTTATTATTATTAACGTTTGATTAGAAAGTATTTAATTACTCTCAATAATATGAGAACATTATTATACAATAACAATATTCATGTAAACAATATTCTTTTTTTTTTTCAGTCTGCAGTAGCTTATTATGGATATACATTTTCTATAGATATTTCAGCAAACATTAATGGTAATTATATTACTTTAAATAGTATAATTAAAATAAATGATGATAACTAATTTCTGTATCACTAGATTTGAAAAAGATTAGCTTAAATTAATTACTTTACATGCACAATATTCACTTAAATATCAAATCATTATTTTCATCAATATACTTCCTCTATTGAAGGTGTAGATACATACTATTATATATTCAAATACTATATTGTTCTATTGTATCATTTAGAATATTCCAATATAATGAATTGAACCTGGATTTATAAATAATTCAGTACATTTAGAACATTGCAATTAGAAATACTATCAATTTTGTAATTCAGTGTAATCTCTCTTGAAATAATTGCTTAGTGATGATAAAATAGCAAAAGAAATTAAAATCTGAATAATTATTTTGGTATAAGTGTAAAACAATTTCCCTTGGGAAAAAAAAAAAAAAAGATTTAGCATGCATCCATATTTTTCATTTCATTCAGTATTTCTGCAAATTTTTTCACTGAATATTACACATAATAGTACTTTATTTTTTAAAAAAAGGGCTTTTTTAATATTGTATTGAATGTAATTTAAAATTAAAATATTTTTTTTTTCTTTCACAATTTTGTAACAAAATGACATTTCATGAATAGTGATTCTTAAAGCAACATTAAATTGCAAATCTAATTTTTTTTTTCTTTCTATTTACATATTTAAAATAAGGAAAAACCAATGAGACCAAATTACTGGTCCAATTTCACTAGTTGTTCTATATGACAACTCATGATCCCTAGATATGCCATCAATAGTTTCTACTTCTTTTCATTTCAAGAAATTTTGCAAAAACTAATATAGCTCTCAGCTTCAATAATTGGAATGATTTTGTCTGTTTGAAATATAATTAATCAATCAATTCTCTGTTATAAGTATGCAACTTTTATTTACATTACTGTAACAACTCTTTTATCATGATAAAATGTAATTAAACAAGCCTGACAGTCATTGATGGCATTATTTCAGAATTTTGCTGAAATATATCTTATCACAATAAAAGAAAGTTTTATTTTAAATTGTGACAGCATTTACATTAATTAGCTAAGCTTTTAAAGTGGTGAAATTGATCAAGTCACTAAGAGGAGGTGCTTTGCAAAAGTTTTATTTTGCAGAATTTATGTTAGGATCTATGATAAGATATCAAGAAGTCATCAGCTTTCATATGAAATAAAAAATTGGCAAAATCTCAGCACATTAAATATTTTATTTAGTGACAGTAGCTGAAAAACTCTTAACAAATTGTTTTCCAAAAAAAAAAAAAAAAAAAAAAAAAAAAAATGTTCCATCATGAATTATAAATAAATTTGTTCTTTGGAAATGAGTACTGAAGTATAATGCTTTTAAAATTTATCTCGCAAACAGGCAGTAGTTAAGACAGCGGGCATCACTGATTTGATATGAAATTCATATGACCATCAGTGGTATTAGCACATTGAGGACCACTCACAAGTTTTATCATTTCACGTCTCAAGTTATGTCTTAATACGGTCCTTAACGCTTTCAAGGGCTGTGGGAAGTATGCTTCTTCCTACCAAATTTTTCAGTTTTTGTATGAAATATGTAGATTGGCCCAAGTTTTGACAAATTTTGAAATTAGATAAAAACTTGGATGTTTCTGATCCTTATCCCACAAACAATGGTATTTCTTGATTTGTTACTTAATTACTAATTAACTATAATAATTAATAAATTACTTATGCCAATCTTAATCCTAAAACGATTTTAATATATCATGACTAGAAAGAAATGGCCTTTAAAAGGGTTAATCTGTTACTATAAAAATTAGAATATTTGCAGATCATTCTTTCATTTTGTCAATTTTAAATATACAGATGTTGGTTGCACAGCTGGTCACCTAAGGCTTCGAGTAAATTTAGTTAATTCACAGGTTTACAAAATTTAGGATCTTCCAACTACTATCAGATTGTTTTGTAACAGATATTTCATAAATGGGAAAAAATGTTTCTAAGCACATTTAGCTATTCAGCATATACAAGTTTTAATAGTCTTTTTAGCTAAAATTAAAAAAAAAAAGATTATAAATAATATAAGGGAATTTAAAGACTAAATTCTTTAATTTTGATTAAATCTTTTCAGAATTTAGTGGCGAGTCATTAAAAATTATACTTGAAGCCACTGCAGTAGATTACTGGGGAAATTTTCGTAATGAAGGGTATGGATACGGAGACATTCCACTGATTGCAGGTGATAGCTGCTTTTCTTGTTCTATTATATTACAAAACAACGAAGTATTTAGCTTCTTTTATTTGTTTAGTTTTTTCATTTAGGAATGATGTCTCAAAATATTGGTACATGGAAAATTGAGCCAAGCACCCTTAAGCACAAGTTACAGAACTTTTTTATAGGAGGAATGCCGCATTTAGATGACCTCTCTTACATAATTAATCCTAAAGACACAAAGGTGATTTTCTTTAACTTAAATCCCCTAGAAGGGTTTTTTTTCTTTTAAATTGATGAATGAATAATGTTCTTAAAGTCTTAAGATTTTTATTTACATAACAATTCATACATTCCTTCTTTTATATACTTTATCATGAATTATAAATAATTTTGTTACAAGATTAATTTCTTAATGAAATCCTTCATCTTTATGATTATCATTTTATAAATTATTATCAAGAACTATTCTAGAAAAATACATGTATCCGTTTTTGTTTTTAAATTTCTGATATTAACCATTATATATTATTTAATTTAATACTTTACATATTTGCTTTTAGGATTCACAACTATCCAAGTATGGTGTTCAAACCATTTCAAGTGGAGTAATTACTCTTAAATCATCTATAATTCAGCAAATCCAATGTTGACATCAACTATTTCATGACAAATGATGACATTAAACTATTCATCAAGTACAATGTAATTGTGATTCACTACTATCTAGACATGGAATTGTGATTAGAACATTAATTGACCTACTTCTTTAACAGAGTTAACCATTTCAACAAGATTGCATACTTGTTTATGTTGATATGCATGAAGTGCCAAATAATATTACATCAAAAATATTTTCTTAAAACAGGTATTTACCTTAAAATAATGTTCAACATGACTAACTTGGCTGGTTTATATTGCTAAAAAGTTCTAAACATTTTTTTTCCTCATGAAATATTTATTAAAATAATTCATTTGTATATTATGATCTGAAATTGTTATATGCTAATCACTGAGAATACAATAAAAAATGTATTTTTCAAATATAAAAATGATGAAAGTATTTTATTAATATGAAAGTTGTAATTCAAAAAATAAGCTACTCTAATTATTCTAGATGTTTATTCATGAATGCTTGTGACAGACAAATAATGAACAATGAAGAAAAGGCATAAGTCTAAGCTTGATTTTCTATTTAGAAAACTTGTACAAAAATACTGTTAGAAGAGCTTAGTTCATACAAAGCAATAAGTTGAGATACTTTTTATTTGATTCAAGCACAGCATCACATTATTCCAGTTAACAAAACATATCTTGTGTCAGTCCTTTAAGTAAAGAAAATAGAAGCATTGTTCATTTGATGTTATTGCAGATACTTTTTTTTAACCTTGTCCTTTCATAGAAGTGAGACCAGCTCTTACAATTTCGTCCACTAACAACAGATTTCCAGCAATAGCTGAGCTGCAAAGTAAAAGGATTTAATTTTTTTTAATTATACATTTATGGATTTTTTTAAAAATACAAAATCTTCTATAATAAGTATTAAAATTATTTACCATGAGCATAACAATTGTTTCTTCACCCTATAATTATCAAGAATTCCAGCAACTTCAGGAACTAATGGTTCTCCTACAAAATAATTATTAATTTTAATATTAAACACCTTTTAAAGACACAAATAAATCAACTAAATATAAAAGTTTTTTTTAAAAAAAGTGTTGTTGAGATGGTTATAATTTTATTTTAAACTATCACCAAGGCAAAATTACTAATTTACTATTAATATAATGGGCTTCAAAATCCTTTTTTGGTTCAATATATGGAAATGAGAAGTGTTCCTTCATCATCTACCTTAATATTACTGCAAACTTGCAACCAAACAAAATCTCTCTAAACACATTATACAACTTTATATCACATTTTTTGAACCTCACAATATCTTGACAACATAATATTACATTGCATAAGTAACTTTTATTAGTGTAGAAATACCAGCATATAACAAAAATTTAATCTTCAATTCATCTACTGCTTAAAAATCATTCCACTTTAACTACAGAAATTGTCTTTCAATTTATATATTTGAATATGAAGGAATGAATAATATCAAATTCACTTCTAATAAATAAAAAGAGGGGGGAGGTGATTTTGATGTTATGGAACTATTTTTCAAGTATATTACCTCCAGCAATTATTTATAAAGTATATTTGATATAAATGAATACATTTTTATGTTGCCTCTAATCTTAGCTTCCCAGCCAAATCCTAAATTGTCAGTGAATTTCTGCAGGAACTAAAAATACTTTGAATCTTTATTTCTGATCATTCCAATGAATACTTTAAGAAAGATCTGTTAGTTTTCTTTCAGGATACCTTTGATTGGATTAAAATTGGAAACTGAAGGGGAGGGCAGCTGTGCTTTGAAAGTCTAAAAAAATTGCTATTTTTAGAATAGATACCCAGTATTCACATATTTGCAAGTGATAATATATAGTATAATTTAGTTGAATACACTATAGTATAATTTAGTTGAAATATGATAACTCATTTTCAGAATTATATTATATATATATATATATATATGCATGCAATTTAGATTAAATAATCTACAAGACCTGTTTCTATATCTAGTCCAATGAGCTGTCCTTCGGCAGAATTATATTCCTGGATCAACTTGACCATAACTTCTTGAGGATCATAGCCTGCATTTGCAGCAAGTGTTTTGGGAATTACTAACAGAGCATCTGCGAATGCCTGCACTCCTAGCTGCATGCGTCCCTTCACTTGCGATTTGTATTTTAATAGGGCAGAATAGGCAGCAATTTCAAATGCACCTGCACCAGCTACAAGACACCCTTTGGAAAGAAAAAATACACAAAATCAATTATACAGTAATAACAAGTAAAATTTTACCTAAATAAAAATATATATAGCATAATTAAAAACTAGATATTCACTCAAATATTTTATTATATATATTACCAAGATTTAAATTTAAAATAAAACAGCTAATTGGTCATAAAATAGTCTAAATAGAGGGGGGGGGGGGAATCCTAACATTTTCATATTGATACGCTTTAACCCTGATTCAGAATAAATTTTAGATGAATTTTTTTTAATAATCTATCATTTAGGAATTTTGAACCATACTTCACAAATTTAGCACTAAATTAGTGGATAAGACTAAAATCAATATATTTTTACACCTGGCAAAACTAATACTAGCTAAACTGTTAGAAAAGAATACTTTATAAACTGCTTGATTTTAAGTTTTTTTTAGAGAACTGGAAGGCAACACAATATTCTATTTTAAATTCATTCACAAAATTATTCAGTAAAGCTTTTGGAAACCAATGGCTTGCCAATGTTGTGTTTAATTTCAATTCAATCTAAATTATTATCTGCACCAAATAATGAAAAAGGTTATAATCGGGCATACTTATTACATATGTGAGCCTTTCTAATGCAATAAGTCCCATCATATAATGCTATTAACAATTATTGTGCATTTAAAATTGCATGTCTTTTTGTGTGTGTGGGTGTAAAATTTAATTTCTGGATTTTCAAGTAAACATAGTTAACAGAAAGTCTTTGTTAGCTTCCAACAATAAAAGAAATTAATATAATTAAATATTTGATAAAACAATGAAATTAGTTTGAAATTCACAGTAACAAAACATATTGTTAAAAATTATGCAAAAGAATTGAAATGACAGAAGGGGGAAAACATAAATGGCAAATAAATTGATATCACAATATACGTAAATAAATGTTAACAGAATTTGCTTTAAAATTAGTCAAATATAATATTTCTGGATTTTATCATAGGAAATTAAGAAAATGTGATTTGGCATACACATAACCATCATCCAATATTTATAACAAATCTGGTACCACAAAGACTTTTGAGGGACAACAAACATTTGTCGTCCTTTATTATGAAATAGAAATGATAGTACAAAAATTGCCAAAATTGATTTCAACTGCACAAAATTCTAATATTGTATCCAAATATATATGAAGAACTGAGATATAAGATAATGATAATAGTGAAGTTTCATAAGAATTATATCATTTCACTTTTAAAAAATTCATTTGCCTATTAATTTTCAATATAGTATTTATAAGGCAGTAATATCACCCTATTATGGCTAATAGAATGTTAAAAAAATTTAAGGAAATTACTCAGAAGCAAAGGACAAACAAATGTTGAGATATAAAATTTAATTTTAAACTTTTAAATTACAGGCTTGAGGAAAAGCAAAGTATCTCTTAAAATGGGGATTTTGATAAGAAATGAAAACAGCTTTCCTTTTCTAGCACTTAAAAATAAAAATTCTGCAGCTACTTATGGGATGACTTATTCTCCCTCAGTTAACAAATAAATTATTCACCACAAAGAAGGTTAATTAAATAAGACAGTATATTAAAATTATTACTTAGGTAATCAGAAAAAACAAATTTCATAGATCATGTGACACTAACTGCTTTTTAATATATCAGTAAAGCTGCAGTTACATGACCTGTGGTCTTAACAGATAAGGTCATAAAACTGTCATCCTCCCTTAGTGACAGCACCCCAGTCTGCCTTGTCGGTCACACAACCCGTCATCTGAAGAAATCAGCTCCCCTTCTCGCATCATTTCCAGAGCTCTCGGTTGGAATTCGATATTTCTTTAGAGGGTAATTTTAAATAAATTTGAACGAAATGCTTGCTTTGGATAGTGACCAGGAAAAAGCTTGCACTGCAGCAGCTTAGGCACTTTTAAGTGGCGAATATTTGGGAAAAAAGACGAAGAAGCACGAAAGACGTTGGTGGATGACTTCCACAAAATAAAAGTTCTTCCTTCTTCCCTTTAAAAAAACTTCATTCATCCCTTTGAAAAAAATGCCTCGAAAATCAGGAGATGGGGCCAAGGCTACTCGAAACTCCTTTGCTGATTACTTTACAAAGAGTGGGAAATTACCTTGGCAGCATAAGTATTGTTAATAAAAAAAATCAGTTTGGAAAATAAGTAATTAAAAAAAACTGTGTAACTAAATCTTATATCACAATCAAATATTTATGATATTTTGTATTAAATTGCAGTGGTTCCTATTTTTCATTATTTATATATATACAATATAATTTATATATTCTATATTCAATATGTAGTTAATTTTATTATTAATATTTTAAATTATCCAAAACATGAATAAAAATGTTTATTAACCTAAAATATTCATAATTACTGCATACATCATAAGACATTTGCACAAAATTTTAATGACCCTCTCCTGAAGGAGTTAAATTACAATTTCATCTCTTAGACTTTAAAATTTGCTAATATCATTGTAACATCTATGAATAATTACTAGGGAAAATTAATACTTATAATGAAGGAAAATTACATATTTTCTATTATAGCAATTTAGTTGTCAAATAATTGTTTTCTGCAATTTTAATAACTTCACTCACTCATTACATAGGATGATGTAAATAATAAATATTTTTTTATGTCAATTTAAATATAAAACTTTTTAGTTCCGATAATCAGTAATTACTTTATAATTAAATTAGAGTTAAGTTAATAAACAAATATTAAATAAGAGTCACTTCAAATTTTTAAAATAAAAAACTAAAACAAATTTTTTAAAATCCACTCTATTGATAAGAGCTCGAAGAACAAAACTGCTTGGCTGCTCAAAACAAACTGACCCACAAAACGATTTGTCCCTCAGTTCATTTAACACCCACCCACCCAAACAAACTTCCCGGCTCTTTGATGTTTGTCCTTTTTACCGGCATTTTGCGGGAAGCTCTCCGACGTCTACAGGCGACTGTAGTCCCCCAGCGTGTCAAATGTCAGATTTACGACCAAATCTGCGAGTCGGCAGATCGTGTAACTGCGGCTTAATACTTTGAAAGAATATATATATATGTATATATATATATATATGGTATAACACCCAAAAGGTTAAATGCTTAAATCCTTACATCATAGTTTCTTTTTTTATCTTATAGCTATAATACCTGTTTTTTAACAGACCCAGAATTTTTTTAGACACAAAAAATTATGTAAGTTAAAAGGATTGGGAGGAGATAAATACTTACCATCTTCAATGCAATTTTTGACAGCTCTGAGTCCATCATAAACAGCATCTTTGATTTGAGTCAAAGTGTGATTATTTGGACCTTTGATGAGAATGGTCACGGAATGTGGATTTTTCAGATCTTCAACGAAGGTGAACTTATCTTCACCCAAAACATGCTCATATACAATACCAGCCTCACCAAGGCATTCTGGAGTCAAATCATCAACAGAATTTACAGCCTCGCCACCACATGCAAGAGTCAATCTAAAAATTCACAAGACAAATGTAAATATAAAATTCAAATAATCAGAATGTTTTAATTGAATATTTTTAATCACTTGCCTTCAATCTTAAAATACACTAATTTGTGGCTTTTCAACATAACAATACAATACAGCATATATATACAGAAAGAGAGAGCATTGAAAAATTATAGAACAAACTAAACATGTTATATAATCTATAAAAATTTAAAATTAATTAATAAGGTTATATGCATTTTTCCAATGGATTAATTTCTATATATATGGATATGGCACTTAATTTTTTGAGGTGTGAATTTTCAAGATATGAAATTATTCGCATTTTTTATTAAGTTCATTGCATATAGGCAGAGACCCGAAGAAGAAAAAACATGGTGTTCTAAATTAAATTTTTATTTATTTAAATTATTGAAACATTCTTATATTACTAACTAAACAGAATAGATTTTAAATCAAGAAAAAAAAATCAACATGCTAATTTGAATAATCAACTAATTACAGTGCACTAATTGAGTATCAACATTTTTTATTTTGAAAAAAAAAATTATACAATATATTAAAACCAAAATCAATCAATAAAATGATTGGACTATGATAATATAAACAATCAATTAACTTTATAAATATTTTTGACTTTTTGGCACCCACTTCTAATATCTAATGTTGTAATGAGTAGTAAAACAAGTATTAATTTTTCTATTGCATTTAAGAATGTTTTCTATAGATGCAGCTTAATACATCCATCATAACAGTAAATAAATTAAAAAAATTATTAAAAAATAAACTAAAAATTGTCAATAAAATGCAAACATTTAATAATTACAATTGTAATTAATAGTTAAAAAGAGGGAACAATATACATAAAAAAGTTTTTACCTTTCCATATTCCTGCGCTTGGCTCTTCTCAAAGCTACGATCCCTTCTTTACAAAGCAAGTCCAGAGACATGGGGTCAATACCCTAAAGAAAAGAAAGAAATGTTTAATTTTACAATAATTTTAATCATTAATTGTTCAATTTTAATCAGTTAACATGGATTTAATAATTAATAATGCTAATTAATCCTGTAATAGCCCTGGATATATATATATGATTTTTGGAAGTATAAATCTATTTTCGTTGTGTGTGTTGTGGCTAATGGCACTTGACGTGGACATGCCTCCGCTGATACGAATAGCAGATTTTAAGTCTAAGAAATGTGTCTCTTTGTTTTACAAGTTGCACCATCTAGGGCCAAGAATACAATTTACCTACACACACACGTCACAACCCTTTTTAGGGGCCGGACTACATTCATGCAAATTCATTCACTCATCTCAAATCATAATTTAGACCTGGAACAGAAAACAATCACCTCTGACAAAGTACCCCCAGTGATATTATTCTCGATATGGAGGACTTTGCGACCACAAACAGATTTAATGAGCCCCAGTGGTCATATACTCGTGAAATATTTTGGCTGGTGAGTTTCAAACTTATAACCTAAGGAGTACGAGTCCAATGCTCTACCAGCCATGCCATCCCAGCCCCATAAATCCATAGTTGTATGCAATTTATTATTCCATTAAACAGTTAATTTTTTTCTTCAGCAATTTATTAGTTATAACAACTGAACTCTAGAATGCAACAAATTGACCATTAACAATAGTTTGTAAAGAAATGAATTCTTTCAAACCCAGAAATATATATTTTGAACCACATTTAGAATGGATTTATATCCTGCAATTAGGATTTGCTTTTGACCAAATGTACATAATTTGTCATATCAATAAAATGAATAAATTGCTTTTCTTTAGAGAAAGCATGCATATCTCTCAAATAAAACATTAGCATACATTAATAAAAACATTAATTATTTCATTTAAATACAATTTTAATAACAATATTCCATATCAATTAATATCACAAACCCAAAATGGGAGAAAAAACAAAACTTTAAAATTCATTTTAAGATCAGAAATTTGTCTTCAATAACAATTTCATGATTGAAGAAGTTCTACTTTTTAAACTCCTTTGAGCTTCCCTAAATCATCTTGTAAAAGAATACTATTACAAAAAACCATAACAATAATTAAATAAGGATTTTAATCTTATGTTTGCATAAAATGATTCAATAAATTAGGATTAATATTCAAACTTCTTAATAGTAATTATAGCTAATTACCTTTTGATTGATCACTACAAAACCTTTCTTTGTTCCATCACAAACAGTTTTTTTCAGTTCTATGATCTTTTTAACGCGTTCTGTGATAAACTGTCGCTCGGCATTTACTAGTTTTTCTCTTTCTTCAGCAGATTTGTAGAAAAAGCCAGCATTCACTTCACTACAAGGAATGTTTAAAAATCAAAAATTTTCAAATTATCAATGAAACCTCACATGGTAATCAAGTTTAAGATTTAAAAAATTCAGCATGTTAAAATAAGACATAAATGAAAAAATTTATCTTCCCTCTTCTAAAATGAGTTCTACATTTTAAAAGTAGCATCTTTTTAATACACCATAAAAAAAAGCTATTCAATTATACTAAAAATGCTAGAACCAGATTTGATTGAAACTTTTAGTATGCAATAAATAAAAGATCATTTAATGCATTTTTTTAATATTTGACAAAATCCAAAGAATGTTCCCAGCTTTTAACAACTGGTTAGTTTTCACCAATTTTTATTTCACATAAAAGCTCAATGGTATTTAGATATGCCATAGATTATCACCCTCTCCATCCTACATTTTTGCAAGAATTATCAATAAAATTATTTCCATGTTTATTCTATAAGGGGAAAAATCTTGAAAATCTCCAAACCCAAAACACTGCGCTTATTTAAACATTTTTCTATTATTATTATTTCCTATAAAAACAAACGTTTCCTTCAAATTTCAACAAAACTCAACTATGCATCATCCCTAAAATTTTGGGAAAAACATTTAAAATATTTCATTACATTCTTCATGGGAAGGTGAGGGAAGACTCGCCAACCCCTTCAGAAACAAACTATTCCAATTGCTTTTAAAATTTTATTTCAAATGAAAGTTAATGACTCCTAGAAATGCATCAACATGTCCATTATCATCTTCCATTATCAAGAGTTATTGTAATATAAAACTGGAGAAGATCGACCTCTAATGCACCATTGTTATTCATCATGTAATAAAAAGCATAACTAACCATTTAGAAGGCAGCTTATTGAAAACCATTTAAAGTGATTAAAGGTCAAGAATGCTTCTTTTACTGAGATGAGATATAATTAATCTAAGTTAAATAATATGATTAAATTAACCTCCAAAACAGTTAATCAACTAATGACTGAGAAAACAGTTAATCAACAAATGGGATATTTAATACCAATCAAAAAGTATAGTATAAAATAATTAAAAATGCATTACAATAATATAATAAACCAAATATGAAGCATCACTAAAGATTAATTTCTAAATTACTCAAAAAACAAACAAAAAAACACAAACATTTATTTACAATTATATCTAATTATGAACAAAATTATATAGTAACAATTTATAATGTATCTAAAGACAACTCACCTTTTTTCATATTCTAAAGATACATTACAAGTCAGAATGTAAGCATCCTCCACTTTCTTTTTCATATCTGGATGTCGAGCACCATGATCAAGAACTAAACCTCGGACAAGAGTTGTATCCATGTCTGTCTTGTGCTTCATTTGCATAATTTCTACCATATGTAAATCAATTGGAACTCCAGGTCTCTGGATAGCCAGAACAGCATCCACACAAATCTAAAATCATTGACGTGAAGCATTTAAAAAGCATTCAAGAAAATGAATTTAGTTTCAGGTAAAGTATGATGAAGTAAATATTTTATTAATTGAAATGCACTTTAAAGAATATAACTAATGATTTTATATAATCTTAAAACCAATTAATGAAAAGTAGAAAGCAATCCTAAAAAGAAATCAGAGCTTTTCCTTTTTCTATCAAATTCTGTTAATATTAAACAAATAAAATAGTTAAATAAGAAATCATCTCATAGCACATCTAGGGTTAAAATAGAAGCTCTCACCCTAATTGAGGTTAGAAATAAGTCTATATTTTCGTTAATTATCTAACACAAATAATCAACAATGCTTCAAGTTAAGTATTTTTTTAGTTAAAAGTAACCTAATGCAATTTATTCTGAATAAGTACTAAAAGAAAAATATAATAAATGATGGTATTTTATTATATTAACTTTTAGAATGTTAATGCAATATATTTATTTCAATGTAAAATATATCATGAAATTCAGAGAGAGCAATATTAAACCATAAAATATAAAAGGAATGATGCATTTATAAAATATGTTTAGAATATTTAAAAAATTAAAATGCACCATAGTCTGAAAACATAGCTTTAAATTTGCCAATAACAGTAATTTGTCCATATTTAAATTTTCAAAATTACAAATATACAAACTTCAGTTAAGTTGTCAGCAAGTTTAGCTCCAACTTTAGTTTTCAGAGAAGTATTAGCAACACTAGTAAGTTTTTCTCTGTCCATCTCACCAACAATTTTAACACTTTCCAACACTTCCAGAGCTTTGTCTCTAGCTAGTTCAAAACCTTCTTGAAGAATCCTGGGATGCAGACCCTTTAAAAAAAATGGTTTGATCATAATTGAATCATATTAATAAAATCAAAAGAAAGTACATAATCATTAGAGTATTTCCTGCAACACATTTTTTTAAAGGCTGATAAAAAAATTAATTAATCAACTTTCTTAAAATTAAACGCAATTGGCAGGAGTTTATTTTTCATACCCACCTTGAAAATTTAACTATTTAATTTATTGCTGAAAAATTTCCGTAAAATTACTTCTCCTTTTGTTTGCCCTTTATAAAATTTAAAATATCATTATATGTTGTCAATGTCCAGCAACCATTATAACGCTTATATTAATGCTTATTGGAACATCACTACATACATACACAAACATTTTGCAAAACTATATATTGTTGGAGTTGGTTAGCTCTGCAAATAACCTATTTAGTATTAAAAATTTAATAATTATATTCCCCATAAATAATTTTCAAAATACACAAAATCTAAAAGGCACCTTTTCAATTGGTGCAAGAGCAGCAAATTGCAAAAACATAGTATTTTTACAAATACAGTCTATGCTTCATTTTGTACAGGGATAGTTTTTAATTGACAAAAAAGTTATCATTTGACTGATGCAAAACCTGCATTAAAAATTTCCTTAGTAAAATTGAAAAATTCACATGAAAGTATATATGCTTGTTAAATTGGAAATATTTATGCATATGGTACATTTCAATAGAAAATACATAAGATTCAGAGGGAACAATATAAAAATGAACAATATATTTGTTAGTAACATAGAAGAAATGAGACAAATTACTGTAAGTGAAAACATTAAAAGGGGGTAATTTAAAGTTCTTTTAATTCTTAAAGTATTATATTCAACTTTCCCTCCACACTTTCTAAATATTATTCCTCCCCAAAATTTGGTTAAGAATTATTCAACAAATAATAAACTTCATATCATTTGTCAATAACATTTTCTTTTCAAATTATTTTTTTTTTTAATTCTTCAACAACTATTTGTAAGCATTTCCAATTTTTCAAAGAAAAAAGTTTTATTGTGATCTCACCACAATTTGAATTTTCACTATATTTCAAATAATCAATTATATTTTGGGAGATTATTATTATTAAGATTTTTAATTTTGATTCTTCTATTACAAGAAAAATTTCCTTCTAAATTAACTTGCACATGAGAAAGTATTAAAAATGTCTATTGTTTTTTGCAATTTTTATCCCCCCCCTTAGATACACATAAAAAACGAAACCCAGTTTAGTAAATTCTGATTTATCATAGGACAGCATTATTAATTTAAGTCATTATTTGCTTTAATTGATTTAAGTCATTAACTAGTTTAAACAAATTTGACACAATCATGAAATTTCTCTATCAATCTCCGTCTTTCTCACTGTGTGTGTATATAATATAATATATATATATATATATATATATATATATATATATATATATATATATATATATATATATTCATTTTCAATTTTTCTAGGTGGCAAACAAGTTTTGGAGTTTGACCAATTTTAAGATCTGGGAATTGAAAAAATCCCACATCATTTTTCTAAATATTGATGAGTAATCTGATAGTCTTGAGATTGTTTCAAACTGGTCAATGATTTAAATTAATTAAGACGATTCGTAAGAACTCAGTGAACGAATAATTTGGAAATCAATTTGTAACTTTAGATGGCATTAAAATACCAAAAATGTGACAACCTCCAGCTTATTTTCTAATAAACCTAAAAGTGAAAAACTGATGCCTCTAAAGTGATAATTTACCAACTTGTTGCCCACACATTTTGAATTTTCGAAAACTTCAAACCAAAACTACACCATGTTTTCTCGCAATGTAAAAAACCCTCAATGTTTCTGATAGGATCTTATCTCAGAAATTTTGAAGAATTTTATACTAGGTAGAAATTAAAAATTGCCTAATTTTGACATAAACATGTTAAAGCATGATAATCTGATAATCAATTTTAACCAATATTTATTTTAGCACCAACTATGCTTCATCATGTCCAAAAAGAAGATTGAGACTTTTGAGCATCCATCCTAGAACCAAATTGACATTTTCCCCTTAATTTTATCACGACTGGTTCATTATTTTCTGCAAATCAAGCAATAACCATAAATTTTAGGAAGATCACAATCTGCTAAGGAATTTTTAATTTTACACTGCAGCTTAAAATATTTTTTATTTTCATAAATTTTTATGCTGAGAGCTCAATGGAAGTAGAAATTAAAGCAATAAAAAATGTTCCTTAAAACTTTTTTTAAAAGGAAAACAATGCAATTTTTTAATGTTTTATTTTTAAATCTTGATGTTTTTAAGTTTTATGGTAACTGTAATAACAGTTCACAAGAACACATTTTTTAAGTGTAAAAATAAAACCTTAATAAGACAATAAATTGTTTTTTTAATGAAGATACAAGAAAACAGTAATACCTCAGCAATATAAAGATCAGCTTGTTTGAGAAGTTCACCAATCAGTAACACAGTTGAAGTAGTTCCATCACCAGCTTCATCGTTTTGAGCAGTAGATGCTCGGGCAATAAGAGATGCAGTAGGATGCCTAATTTGCTATAAAAAAATATTTCCATCAAAATATATTCATACACTTTAGATTGCATATACATATAAAATGTATTTATAAAGAATACTCAAGTAGAAAACTGAAAAGAAGAAAGTTGAGATTTAATAATACAAACATTATGTGAAACAATTTTTTTCAATTAAAAAATAGGATTCATTTTGATAAAATGTATTTTAATTTGTTACATTAAGGACTATAAAGATGAGAACAGTTTCCCATATTATCTAAAGAAAAAAAAACAGAATATTTCAATAAATTAATCTGGAAATAGAATGACAAATAAATAAATAAATAAAAATAAACATGTACTTAAAAATGAAAAAAATACAACAAATTGTTATTTGTTTACAGTTAAAAGTTACTGAAAATTATAATTTTGGTGATGAAACACAAACAAGTTAATATGTTAGTATAATAAATAATAGCTCAATATAATGAAAGACAGAAAAAATAATTTATAGTTTAAATGACTGCTTGATATTCAGTTTCAAAAGAATTTTTAATTGCAATTCAAGAAAGGGGACACAGCAAGATTCAATATATTTAACAATTACATGGCTGAAAATTTTTATGTAGAAATTAATGTATCTATATTTTAAAAAAAGCAGCTAAAAAGAAATATTTCCTCACAATAAAATAATAAATGAATATTATCTATTATTAAGACAGCTTAATATTTAACTTAAACACAAAAATCAATTTGTACAGTTACTAATAGCAACTTAACATTTTATGAAAAATATACTTAATTTTCCAAACTCGCATTTCAACAATTTATATTAAATAAAAGCTTTCAGTTTATGAATTCAATTACACTATTTTAGAATCTCCAACATAAAGTAAGACACAAAATCTAACATACATTACTAAAATATTAGATTAGGTCAGTGAGCAAGGAAAAAAATCATTGAGCAAAAAATCCATAAATGATTCGAATTATTATTGACATAGAAATTATATAAATCTTATTAATATTTTTATCATTACTTTTTTTAATAAACTAATTGCATATAATGTAGTTTATTTAATACCTGACAGCATTCAACTTACCATTTCATGCAAAAGTACATTCCCATCTTTTGTAATTTTAATATCACCGGCTCCAGATACTAACCTGCAAAATCAAACCAATTAAGGCATGAAATTTCAGTAATCATTAAGAAAGCTGGTAATAGGTTGACAGGTATATTTTTAAGATTAAAAACTTAATAAAATCAAAGAATAACACAGTGGGCGACCAATGTTTACTTGCAATGAAAATATCTTCTAGTTGACATTTACCATTTACAAATATTATAAATATACTAATAATATCAAAACATCTCTAATTCCTTTTAAATGCCCTTTACAAGCTCATATTAGTTATTAAACATAAAATTTAAATGTTATGAGGAAGAACACATAATTTTAATAAACATAACAACTATTTTCTGATCAATGAAAATTTTTAACAGCAGACTTTTAAACTGAAAAAAGAATTCGGTTAAAATGGTCATTAGTGTGCCCCCGAGTTTGTCGCCAATATGGCAACCCAAAACAAAGCTCTTGTAGTAACCCTAATGATGTTTTGTTTACTTCTTCCTACAATAGTTGAGTTGTACATGAGCTTCAACTCTTTTCTGAAAACTTAAATAAAAAATAATAAAATAATATCAATTAAATATTTTATTTTTCATCTGTATTATAATTAAGATTATTTGTTTAGTTAATAAGAAGTTTCAATTATATTTTTAATGCGAATATAAAATATTTATTCCTTTACTCGTTTTAAATGTCAGTATGCAATTTCACAAAATCGTCTGCTTTATTTCTTTACGAAGTCGTCTGGTTTCTTTATTTAAAAACCGTCTGCAATAGAATTATTCGCATTTCTCGTCATTCTTTCACAGCTCTATCGTTCGCTAGTTATTATGATGGCAATTATTCAAGAGTGGATTACATTCACCTGAATGGAATGGAAAAAAACATTTCGAACCTGAGAAATAGATGAAGGGTGATTGGGTTAAATACTTCAAGTTCGTACATTATGTCTTTAAAATTTCCTATTAAATCCATTCTTTTTGCATCTTTGTCTTTCTCAATTATTTATTATTTACTGTTCGTGTTATCCGCACATTCCTTATGTTCAATGTGCTAGCAAAGCTACTAGTTACCCGCTCCTGGGCATAGCGAAGCCGTAGGATGTTTTTTTAAGTTAAAAAAATGCCTCCGGCATCTGTTGAAGGCACCGGGCATGAAAAAAAAATAATAAAAAGGCAATGTTTATCGATTAAAAAAATAATTATTATATTGCGAAAAGTCGTAACCGTCACTAATCCATAAAAGTGTTTGTTTACAGTGTCCGCCATCTTTATTGGCGACTTGGCATCCTTGGCGCGGCAAGGGGCACACTATAAGTAACCCTTACCAAGAATTCAAATAAAAGGCATCTGAGTAAAACTACAAAACATGGTACAAAATTTTCATCAATCTATGGAAAATATAAAAAAACATTAAATATTAAACTAAAGTATAGAGTTTATTGCCACATTTGAAAAATGTCTATAAAAAATTACATTTGCCATTTATATCGTACTTTAGTTTGTTAAAATTATGAGTTAATATACAATATTAAACTAAATCATTCAATGTAATGAAAGACAAGCTAAATTTATAGAATATATTAGACAATATGTTTATAATTCTTCTCCTAGTGAAAAATAAGCAGGAAAGAGTCAATAGAATCACAGAATAATTTACAAAGAATATTTTAAAATTAAAAAATATATATATTTAGATTAAGAATTTTAAAAAAATGATATCAAAAATGTGAATTAGTTAAAATATTTACTTCTTCCTATATATTTTTAACTAGTTAAGTGGATTCCTTCAATATATATTACTAAGTTAATGAAAAGTATAACATAATATTCTACTATCATAATAAAGTTTTTTTTTTCATATTCTGTTTTATGCATTCATTGAAGGAACTATTTCATATTCATCTTTCTGAAATTTGTATACTGTTAGGTTAGTAGCTGTGTTAGTTTTGAAGTATTCATATTTTTTATTTATCATGATTCTAATCTTCCATGAAAACTGAAAATCTAAACATTACGTTTACTTTAATTGAGAAACAACTCTATAAATTCTTTAAATCAAAATATTTTTTACTACGATTTTTCAGGTTTCTAGGTCTCACATATTAGATGATTTTATAAAAGAAAATCTAGTAACAGAATAAATATTTTTACACATTTTAGATTTACGAAAATTATAATAGGATATGGTTGATAGAACATTCACACAAGATCTGTCAATTTCTCATTGAATGTTGCTAATATTTTATGTTAGAAACTGTCAAGGAGCAAACTTGGATGACTAGTTTAAGTAGAACAAAGAAGTTCAGAATGTCACACCCATGGTTTAAAAAATTTAAGGATAGGTACAGGACGAATTCGCCATGGTAATTAGACAACTTATATTGATATTTATCTCAGTATACTAACAAAACAATATAAATATATTAGATGATAAATATTTATATGGAAGATAAGTAATGAAACTAAGTCACATAAGTCAATAAAATCTTTAATCCTTGAAAATAATTCGAGAACTATGCGTCTTTGGAGCATGTAAATGAAAAATAAAGAAAAAAATTGAATTCCAATGAAAATATTTACCATTTTATATATATATATAAAAAGAGAATTCACAACGATTTCTATCCATTAAAGGAGCACGATGCTGTCAAAACCAAATATCTTATCAATATTTTTCCAAAAATTAACCATTAAAATAATTTTTGATCTCTTATTACTAAAAATTATGATTTAGATGCCTTAAAATGCAATTTATATATTTTTTTACAGGATTCTGAAAACAGATTTGAAAAAACCGGCTTAAAACACGTGTGACAGGGAGTCAGCACATTTAATTTCTGTAATAAATACTTACATTTTCATGGTACCCTTGGGTCCCAGATTAGTTCTAAGAACATCTTGCAGGCCTTTAGCTGCTTCGATATTCACTCCAAGCGCTTGAGCTTGACGAGCAATTTCAGCTTTAGGATTCAAATTTAGAAGTGCAGCCATCTTTGTTCTTTCTTTCGTTTCCTAGTAAATGTACAAAATGTTGCCAGATAATTTTCGAATAAATGCGTCTGAAAAGGAAGAAGTAGGATGATTGGTTGATTGATCTAATTCTTCAAAAGATACCACTGGCACTAGGCAAGATTTTATATATTGACACAGTAGTGTATGTCACATATTTCCTTTTTGAATCCATTTAAAATCTTACAATAAAGCGTGACATAATGCGGATTTAGATATAAAATTATATCCTCCAAGTATATTCTTTATTGATGCCATACTAACAGACTTCCACTCGAAATGCTTATTTATAAACTAGATGGCAATACACAATTTCTCCTTCGTTGGGTACTATAATAATTAACATCCATTTAAATAAAATAAAAATGAATCACATAATAAGTGATGCTCATGATATTTCATATCAAATATTAAACTTTGTATTTCCAATTCCTGCTCCCCTTTGCTGCGAAAATTTAAAATAATCACAAGAATTAAATGTTATATGAAAAAAATTCAGTCATGTAACAGTGAACGTGTTTAAGATTAACGCCATATATGACTTTTGATCATTTAAGGAATGGGTGTTGTCAAAAATGGATGACTGACTTTACGGACTTAATGGTGAAATTTGTCATAACATTTGGTTTTCGGAGTGGATAGGGGTAAAATCAAATTCCTCAAAACTCGAACGGATATGCTTGTAGTGGATGTATGGAGTAACAGCCAACATCCCTCAATAACAAATAAGATTGTTTATTAACACGAATACACAGGCGAGAAAACATAGCCGTTACGTACACGAGCCATCCACAGAAGCAGACTTATAAGAAACAGCAGCCCACAAGTAGTAATCGGCAGTAAACAAGAAAAATAGCACACAAAGCAGAGAGATAAAACTCAGTAGGAGGATGGTATCTACATAGCTATTCACTAAATTTCCCCAAAAGTCTGCTATTCTCCGTTGTCTTCTCTCTTTAGTTGTACCCAACTGCCGAATTTTAACAATGCAACTGACTACTCTACACACGACTCGATGCTGCTTCATTACTTGTCTGTAAAATCAAAATCTTCATTACCGTGCATAGTATCAATGCTCAATCCACGAATTGCTTGAGCTACACTCAATGTTTCACTTCACTGTATCAATCCAACTAATTCATTGTTGACTCAATATAAGATTCTATACGAATGGCTTCGTCTTTTATAGTTTCCAAAGTAGAGAAGAGAAGGTCCTGGAGCAGTCAAGCATAACCTGCCTCTTATTGGTTCTATTGTTAAAATTTTTGAAGATTCTAGTGTCATCCCTTTTGTCGCCATGCTCGGGGGTCAATGATTCGGCATTCTATCAGCATCAAACTGTAAAACTAGTAAAAAATCATAAATCAGCTTCCAATCGTTATGAGCTTATTTTAAAACTATCTTTCCTACAATTGAGCTAACTATGCTGGGAAGCACCTTTACAGATTCATTACAACTAAAGTCACTTTGTTTTGAGCGAGATCTCATCTTTTACAAATTATCAAGAAAAATTTCTCTAGAAGCAAAATGGAATTATATGCAGTATCTTTAGGCATGAAAGTTTTTCATCATTCAATGAATTCTTAAAACATTATGCTTTTTTTTACTATAACTTTAATCTGATTTTTTAAAATTATGCATACATCACAATTATATTTTTATAACCTGAAATGAATTTATTTTCATCAGAAAATGAATAAAAAATTTCGAAAAGTCACCAAATAATTGAAGAAGTATTCTAATAAAGGATAAGGCCCTATGAATCGATGAAACAAGTAAAAAAATACACAGCATCACCTGCTTAGCTATATGCACCTTTTACACAACATTTTGAATTTAGAGTTTTTTATTCATCCATTGTAAATTGTTTGAGACAAATAGTTTTCCTAAAAGCACAAACGTTTCTTTGGTATGTCTAAAATCACAGGAATGAGTTCCAGTTTCCGACTGGAACTCATTCTGACTGATACATGATATATTGTGTTTTATTTTAGAATTAACGATCTGCAATATTAAAACATTTTGCACTTCTCGAGAATATATTCACAAACTAAAATATTTTTCAAAATAATAAATTTTCGAAAATAAAATTCTATTAGACGTATTTCGAATAGTTGAGACGTGATCAATGCAGATCCCGTCCTAACTTTTACTTAATCTTACTAACTATGAATATATTAAACTTCGAATTCGTCATATCAAGTTATTCTTATAATTTCTTTCGAACAGAAAGATGAAATGGCCACTTCCAATAAACAGACTGATATAAACTGAAATATAAGTGCTTTGATTTCGGCCCATTTACCGATTCGAATAAACTTGGTTTTATTTACATTCTTCATGTTTTATTTGTATGAAACTGGTATAAAATTTTCTTTCAAATGGAACGAAATTTTTGAAATGAGCACTTTTGATAATTTCTCCCTAGATTTACTAAAAATTTTGAGAATGAACAGCGTTTTGATTTGGACCCCTTTATTGGTTAGAATTATCTAAAACTTGTTACAACTTTTCTGACTGTCATAATACTATTTTACCTGTTACGAATGACGAATTAAATTCTTCGAAAAAAATTATAACCATTTAAATAATAAATTTGTGAGAAATCTTCCAATTTGGTGTAAAGACAATATACAAAATTTCATCCATCTGGCTTAAAACGTTTTTAAGTCAAAATATTATCACAGAAAGACAAACGGACATTTTCTAAAAAATTTCGAACTCAGTGAAGACTAAACTTCAAGAGAGATTTATTGAATCTCAAGTCTGAATTTTTTGACGAAGGCAATGCTTTTTTCTATACTTCGTATACGAGAAAGTAAAAAACTACGATTCTGAGAAATTGTTAATGAAAAACTGTTTGACATATTTTTAAGTAAATGCTCAATTTTTTGTGTGTTTATTTTATTTTATTTTTTGTTTGTTTGTTTGAAGGAAATATATAAACATACATTTTATGAAGAATAATAATCTCTTTTAAAGAGTTATTTCTTCCCAAGAAAGATTTTTTTTTGTTTTTCAAGTCAGATTTATTTTACGAAATTCCTGATAAATTACTATTGTTTGTTTGAACGCAGAAGAGTGATGAATTAACCAATGAGACGTCCTCGTCTAACAAGGCAGACAAACTTGTTGAGTGTCCTCTTTTATACGAAAAATCATTTTGAATAATTGTGAAGAAAACCATTTTGATAAGAGATAATTTATTTAAATTTTGCATTTTATTTCTAATTGTTCCTAGAAACATATATTACATTATGGAAACGAGTGACTTTGCTTTACTTCTATTCGATAATTCTTTCTTGATGGAAAAAAATTAACAAACCTTGATTAGAAACAACAATTTAAAAAGAAAAAAAATCAAAAATTTCTTTTCTCTTCATCTATTTCAACATGATCAGTTATAACATATGGTCCAAAAATAATTTTTCGAATCTTCTTTGCAAACGATCTCGAATGGTATGCATGAGTATTTTGTAGTTTAGGTTGCATTTGTTTTCGAAAGTTTGGTATCATTATTCTTTCAATTCGTATGCAGGAAATTCTCCGGCAAAATCAACCGTGAAAAAAAAAAACGATTTCCCCCCGTTATTTTAATATTTACAGAAATATCTTTTCAGAGACAAAGTTTTTAATTTTTGCTTTCATTTTTCGATCTGCTGATTTTAGAAAATGAAAGAATAATGTTGTGAATAACCTCACACAAGAACGATGCGAAGATGCGGATTTATTGTCTATGAAAACGTGTATTAAATATGCGCAACACAAGCTACAAATTCTAGGCGAAATAACTCTATTTAATCCATTAATTTCTGGTAACAACAAAGCTATACGTCATGTTCTATACACACGTATAGAACACACATCAACGAGAGAAAAAACGCCATCTCAAGCTAAGTCAACTAACATGGCTTGTCGTCTGAACTGATCTGATTAACATCTTTAAGCCTCGCCTTTAAATAGTGACTCACTAAAGTGAGCGAGGCAAACGCAGAAATCACCTGCTCGTTCTGGACAAGACTGAAAATTTCTTGATCATTCTCTCAGGACAAATCTTTATTTCTTAGCTTCTGCTACATATTTTAGCGAGTAGTGAAAACCGTTAGCGACCTCATTACGTTGCCAACACAATTACATCGCTAAATTAGTCAAATACGGGGATCTTCTGTTGTCCCCTTAGAACGGTCTTTTCTTTCTGGCGCTACCTCGGCGCCAGAAAGCCGGGGAAAAAAACTAAAAAATACATATATTTTTCATTCAAATTGAATATCAATGCTTATTAGAAGTTTAATTTTGACCATTTTTATACACTTAACTAATGATGAACATTGTGAGCTTTGATAGGTCTTATCCAAAATTTGATAAATTTATAAATTTGGTGAAAAGGTGGTATTTCAAATTTTGTCTTTTTAACTGTTTTTAAGACATTAAGTTCTGCTACTCAGAGGCAGATATCATTTCAAAATTATTTTTTTAACTGCAGATGAGTCTTGAATTTAAAATTCCAGGTAAATTCTAATATCAAAGTTCGTCACATTCAAAACATTTTCATCGTTTTCAAATTATATCCTAATTTTAAGTACAAAAAAATTTCTAAAATTTCACTAAAAGTTTCCTTATACTGAAACCTACTTAACAGTGGAAAAATTCCAGCCTAATATAAAAACAGAAACAATTTAATTGTCAACAATGAAATATATTGTCGCGAAATATGCTTAAAATATTTTTTTATTTGATTAGCGATAGGAAGAAAATTATATAATAAGAAAATGGTATACTTGAAATTTTTTGCAATTACTACAATTAGTTCACACTTTCCCTATATATATCTTGTTCAAATTCTCAATCGTTAATAAAATACTTTTTATTCATCCTCTCAAGTTCGAATACATTTTTTAAAACTTGTAGTGGATGATACTTCATGTTAATACCATTCTTTCACATATTAATTCATTAATTAGATTTAATTAATTTTTTACACTTTAAATAAGAGTTTTAGTAGTTTGTAATGATGAAATCAACAGGCGGTAGCTTGATTGGTAAAAGGCAAGGATTCAGTATTTTTCGCATGAAGATGAAAATTATATTTTCGAAACTTGATTTTCTCATGGAGATTGAAAGAACAGAAAATTGCTGAATTTACGATTCTGATGCTATTAAATCGGACGATTTACAATGCTGACTTTAAAATGCTGAACAAAAACAAAATCCCGACCAGCATACTAAACTGTTTAACTCATTAAATTTTAAAAGTCAGATAGGGAATAAATTTTGAAGATGTGTGAAAATCGAATAAATATATTGTTACAGAAATTGCAACAGTACCGTCATACAGTGAGTACTGTCTAATAAGTTGGATAATGGAAGACGAAGTTACATTCTTTGATTATTCCAAAGTATAAGAGGTGCGGGTAAGAGAGATTCACCTAAGATATATGCATAACACTTATAGAAATTAATACCACTAGCAGACAGAAAAAATTTAATTGAAATAGTGACAGCGCAAACAATAGCGTTCAACGTCTTCAGCATATTGGCTCGCACTATGTTCAGCACACCAAAAAAATATTCACTCTTTTGAGCTGTTTTTCTAGTATGTACAGCTTCCTCATATGACGTGGAATCAAGTGGAATTCTTCAGAAGAGTCTCATAGCTCGATTTTCAATAGAACTAAAGATATAATTCTTGCATCTTCCGATGTCTTAATTTTTGTAGCCAACTAGTTGCCAAATTTGTCGCCAAGGTCAAAAGTATAGTGGAATTTTGGAGAATGGAACAATTGGAATTTCTGTAGATTTTTCTTTCCTAACCTAAGAAAAACATGACAGGGAAAAGATAATGCAAATTTGTAACAATGCATGTTTTTACGAATTATCCACAGGCATAATCCAAGATAGGAAGCAAAATTACAGATTTGGAACAATATAACACAATATAGAAATTAGCTCAGAGAGTCTGTTCTTTGAATGAAAAGTCATGTGACTTTTTTTTTCTCATCTCGTATAGTGGAAAAACAAGGTGAGAACAAAACAAATAATGCTGTATAGAGATATATTACTCGTTTAAAACATCATACTATCTAAATACTTTGAAAATAATTACACATACTGTCCATAAATAGATCGAACATTCAATAGAAATATCTCTGCTCTTCGTTTAAAAACTTCCCCAAAGCAAATTCGAAGAAATGTGCCTATACTATTGTAACCTTTTTCTCATTATATAAAACATATTAGAACGGAAATCGGCTTATCCCCACGATTTATCAAATTTCTCTGAGAATCGTCGGGAAGGCAGAAGAAAATATATCTGGCACAATGAAGAGTGTCCCCTTTGGCGACTGCGAGATACATTCCACGAACCTCGGTGGAATGACTGCTGATTCGCTGTAGGGATGAAATTTAATAACCCAATCAAACATCGTTTAACGAGCAACTCACATAACGAGTGATCCACGTATCGAGCGAGACAAAAAAATTTTAAAAAATGATTCGCTTAGCAAGTGGTGCTTCGCATATCGAGTGGCGAGAAGATACTGTGACGTCGCATTCTAAATTGACTTGTATCAGTCTGCGCTGAATGCTTGTTTGAAAAGGATCTTTATATTTGCATGGAAGAAATTTTGGGCGGATAGCTTTGTCGAGCGAGTACTTTGTCGAAGGATTTAAGCAAGTTCTTGGGGAGCCTTAATCGAAGAAGCTTTGTTTCTAGCCAAGAATATTGGACCAGAAGTGGATAGAAACAGCATCGAAAGCACAGTAGTGGAAAGAAAAAACTTCTGAAGAGTTTATGGAGCTGCATTTTGTATCACAGTAAAAAGTTACAGATGATATTTAGTCAGGAGCGGGAGAAATAATAGATACTACAATAGATATAATAGATACTACAGAGAAACAGCCTTCCAATAAAATAAAGGAGATGCTGAAAACGGAGAAAATATTGCATTTTACATCGGGAAGCATCAACCTGACAAGCAAATTGCTCTGCCGCGACAAATTCATTTAGCAATAATGTGCTCATTACTGTAAAATTTTGAAGCGTAGCCAAAGACAAATGTCTTTAGAAAACTTTTCTGTAAAAAAATTGTATTATAAATAATAAATTGAATTATTATAAGTTTATTCTGGTATTTTTTTTTTCAGGATGGAACAAAATGTTCTATTTTACATCGATTCCCATAAAAAAATTGTTTCGTATTGTGAATGAGATTTGATAACAAATTATTCTCATTAAGCTAGGTTCCGCTGTGATGATGTGCATATGAGATATCTGACTTCTCTTGCAAATAATATGTTTAGATGCTGTAATTAATGCAGAGTTAGATCAGTTAGCTCGGACGCATCAAATGTTTTGTTACAATATGTATCAAATAATTCACAAACAAAGTTAAATTAAGTATTCATATATACCAGGTAGGTAAGATCTTCTGTTCTGTGTTCAGGTCGGAACTTTTAGCAATCCACAAGGGCCTACAGCTGGCCGACACCTGTATTATTCCCGATTTTAACGACATATGGATTTTAACGGATAGTCGTGCCTCTTTACAGCACCTGTCGAACTGGTAGCAAGTGGGAGACATAACGAGCATTAACATTCTAAATACCATCCATAGACTGACTACAAAGCACAATATTCACTTTCAATGGGCCCCTTCCCTCACCGGACTTGAAGGAAACGGGAGAGCTGACGCCCTTGCTGTGGCGGCTACCACTGATGAAGTTGGTAATGTCCACACTCCCACATATTCACATATCTCCTCAATTGCAAAAATAGAGACAATTAAGCTTTGGCGTGTTCCTCCGAATAACTCCTGGTAATTTAGAGATTGTCCTGGAGGGGTCCTCCAGACCAGGGGCGATAGAAAGCAAAGTACTTCTTTCTCTCGATTTATCAGCGGACATTTAAAAGCCCTCACTTTTCACCAGGGACAAAAGTATTTCCTGGACTGTCATTGGTGTAAGAGCACTCCAGCTTCTTCCCCTCACATCTTAAAGTGTCTAAATTTTACGAAACATGACATTCTCAAAGACTCAGCTTATTTAGAAACATTTTGAAAATATTGGGTTTTATGGAGATGGTCTAGAACTGCTGGACCATCTGGGATTAGTAACAACAACAACAACAAGATCTTCTTTTAATCAATTAATAAAAATACATTTTTGCAAAGAAAGGCGATTTCTCCCTTTTCAAGACATTTCATAATCTATTGTCCTATCTAACGTAGGCTCTCTCTTCGTCAGGAATGCGACCGTTGCAAGTGGCATTACATTGCGGTAACGATGATCTTCGGTCAGTTTAGTCTAGCATATCGGCTCGAATCCATAAGTAAAACACTAGGAAAATGCAAAAAAATATCTTGGTCAAGAACATTTTGAGATCCGAGATAGAAATTTAACTTTACTTCTTAATTTCCTTTCTGGGTTATATTTAGAACAAATCGTTATGCATTTACACTTCAAAGTTGGACATTCTCTTTAAGAAGAAGAATCTCCAACAGCCAGCGTGAAAGTAGCCAAAATAATTTGTTAGTACTAATTTTCGGATAAAGTTGATTAATACCAAAAGTAGAAGTAAAAGAAAAGATAACTTTTTTCTTCTGATTCATGGCACTTACTCGTATTATGATTCATCGACTTAGAAACTGATTAGGGGGAAAAAAGGAAGAAATATTATTTAGAGAATAATTAAATCTTCCAGTATAATCGTTTCTCGGGTGAATAAAATTTTAATGCTTTGGCATACTATATCATCTATTTTAAAGGATATTAAATATTTCCTCGTTTCTTTATTTTTTCATAAAATATATTTATCTTTAAATAAAGGATATTCAGAATCATAAGTGTATTTCACAATTCCTACTATTAGCTCACATTCTCAAATTAATTTTTTATTAATTAATTAAAAACTAATTTCTGGCCTTTATAGTAGTTCTTTATAATAAATAGTTGCAGTTGTTAGGTCGGGATTGTCTGGTTGGTGGGGCGTTGGACTCGCATCCTTTGCGCTGCGAGCTCAAACCTGGTCACAAAGTTCTCCATGTCTAGAGTTATAACACTGGAGGCACTGAGTCAGAGGTGATCGTTATTCGAGTACTCATGGGTCCATACCCTCAGAAGCTACTGCACCCTTCTTCGGTTGTAAATAGCAACACGAGAACAACAACTGTAATAATTTAATAAAAAGTAAATACTAAAAATAAAATCGTTTCTAACTTCCTAAATTTTTCCTAATATCCAAAGTAGGAATTGATTGTAAAAAATTATTTTTTATATTACTTGTTTAAGACGAATATTTTGATGAAGAAATAAGTATCATACCTCCTTCCTCGATTTTCCAATGCAAAGAAAAGATGAAATATATCATCATTTGATACAGAAATTCTTTGCTGAATGTTTGAATTACTATGTTCACAAACATTCGTGTAAACAAACCGACAGACATCCAAACTTTCAATGAACTTGGTCCTAAATTTAATGCATACTTATGATTGTGAAGGAATGAGCTTCATTTCGACTTTTTATTTCTGAGTTAATGTGCTCATATCTGACAGTGATGCGCACATTGATGAAATTTCCTTCCCAAGATTCCAATATCTCCGGGGGGGGGCGCAATTGAAAAATTGTCATGAGAAGCTTTAGGCATGCTGATTTATTATCGACGTCCTGGTTGATACAGAAATGGTGTGGAGTTGGCAATAATCTATCGATGACTAGTGCGTGCCTCCTGCTGGAGGGTGTACCGTTGCCGGTGGAGGTTCTGAGGATTTATCCATGCTTCCTGCAAATGCTGGCATAGTGTTCTAATAACTCAAGTTTTTCTGTGCTTCAAGGTGTGTCGAAATGGCCGATTGGGATTCTCAAATTTCTTTCAAAATTATTTGAACATAAAAATTTTCGTCAAAATATTATCAACCAAATTTCATTTTTCTGGCTTGTTTTTTCAATTATCTTTCTGACAAACAAATGCGATGCCCCCAAAAAAGGGATTTCTTAATTCAGGATCAAATCTCAAGATCTCATTTTTTTTTTTTTTTAGATTCTACAAAACAGGAAGAGTTTATAACAGGATATAACCCGACTTCGGAAGAAAATTGTTAGTGCAAATGCATTTTAAATTCGTGAATTATTTCACTAAAATACTGGATTCTGCGAATGAGTATTTTGCAAGAGATAATGAATTACGTTTCTATTCTATTCTAACCAAATGTTATTTGTTCTGCGCTCCGACATCCCATTATAAAATTTATAATCTAAACAGAATAGAACAAAATTTCTGGCGTACTCTGTCAAAATAATTGATATCATCTTGAAACTGAAGCCTTGAATTTTTTTTTATTACTTATATGATAAAATAAAAACGAGAAAAAAAAGTCGAGCATTGCATCCTCGATTGTCAAGAAGTAAGAAGATTGCAACGGAGAAAAAAAAAGAATGTCACTTTTTATTCCAAAAGCGTGAATTCTCTTTTCAGTATTGTTTTGTCATACTTTTTTTGTCGACGAATTCATTTAATTGAAAACATACGCAGATTATTTTGAAGGTTATCAATTGTGATGCTATGCATAAATATAATAAGTAGAATGGCAGCACATTCTGCCTGAGATTTCACTCTCAACCGTCATGAAAACAGCACCCGCATTGCTCATCGTTGGGAGCGCTCTACTGGTGTTTCTTGGCATGAACCGCCATCATTCTGCGGCAAGTGCAGAAGATGTCCAGCCTTATGACGAGAAGCAGAGCGTTGAATTGCACAAGAAATTGCTATCATGCATTGCTTGCAGTAAGTTCAGATATTTTCTACTTCACCATGCTAATAAAAGAAAGATCTGCTAATATATATATTTTAAACTCTTAATTTTAATCCTAATAGATTTCCAAAGCCCTATCTTAATTTAACAAATAGTAATACTGTTTTTAAAATGTTCTTTTATTTCCTGATCCATTCCACTCGTTCTATTTAATTAATTCAACAGAAGCTTAGAAAGGTTGCTGAATCAGCTAAAAGACGAGATTCCCACGCTCTGTGCAAGAGGATGAAAATTTCCGACCTAAACAAAATACCTTTAAAAAGATCCTTGTGTTTTCCTTGCCACTTACGCGTGTGTCATGGAAATCCCTATCGAAATCTGATTTTATAAGCTCTATAAAAATATTCTCCCTCTCAAAGTTTTACGATATTTAAGTCCAGGGGTAATGTTATCCCGCCCTTCTTCACGCTTCTGCTTTTCAACCGCGTTGTGTGCGGACGTGCCTTGTCCGCCAGCTTGTAAAGAATGCCTACTTCCTGCTATAGAATAAATCGAACCTGAAAATTTAATCTGTTTTCTCCGTGATTTCAGCCACGAATCTGCTATCTGCTTTCTACAAATAATTTTAGTGCTCTACATCTGTCTCTCTCTCTCTCTCTCTCTCTCTCTCTCTCTCTCTCTCTCTCTCTCTCTCTCTCTCTCTCTCTCTCTCTC
>JAOUZG010027119.1:3980053-3993815 GCA_026289955.1 Argiope argentata
TAAAGTTTTAAGTATTATTCTTTACTGAAATTCTTGCATATGACGTCCTAATTATGTTATCTTATATAAATTTTTAAGATAGTCATTCGAAATGTTCTCTCTCAATTAAAGCAAAAACGGTTAAAAAATCTGTTTAAAAAATTGATTTTTAAGTATTTTTTTTCTGTTGTTATTAAAAATAGTTTCTACAATTATTAAGTATTAAGATGCCAAATGTGATCCTAAATGTCGATTCTAATAGAAAAATTGTCAAAATAAAATAATAGTAATAATCTTCAATTTGAGCAGTGAAGAGAAAATAATATAATGAATCAACATCTTCATCATCGATAAATCATTCAATTTAAACATTAAAAAATATATGTATTTGTCGCTAGATACCAAAATAGAAATTTGGATTCTTGCTTCCGATAATGATGCAAAAAGGGAGACAGGAATATTTTTGACCAGAAAGTGTCACAACGGCAGCGGATGATTATATAAACCAATTTTATTTCCTTGCAATAATGTTCTCTAATTTTAAGAAGAATACTGTTTTGAATTGCCTTAGAATGGAACGTTAATTTAAGTAATTTTAATATTTGAAAAAATATTTTACAGTATATTTAACAAATATTTATCAATGATTTAAATACTCTTGTGCATTGTGGGGCTATTAAATAAACTTTTTGTATGAACACATCAGTCGTTAAAAAATTAGAATGAATTATCAAAAAAGTTGATAAATTATCTTAAAAATATTATTATGCTATGACATTTCGCATTAGAGTTTGAAATTAAAAGAAAATCTATAGAATATTATTAAATTTTAAAGAATGATTTAACTTAATTAAACACTATTAGTAAAGTAAGCTAAAATTACCAGCAACATTTTTATTTATGGCAACACTAATCCTTTTTATATATAGAAACATAGTGTTTAGTTAATAGAAATTAAATGTTATAGTAATTCGAAATTTTCACAAAAATCTGTTCATAAAATTTTTAGAAAATACCGAGGAACATTTATTTGTTTATTTATATTTCTATTGTGCAAAGGGCAATTATGATAGCCACTTTTATTTATGTAGATTTATTGCAATGAGTTAATGAGCACATTTTCAAAATTAACGTTTTTTTTTTTCTTTTACAGCCAAAGATGATGAAGCAAGAACAGATTATATTTCTTGTATGATGCTAATGCCAAAATCTGTAAGTACTTTCAGTCGATACATTCATGCTTTCTATATGTTAAAACTTCATTTTTAATTGAATGTTGATAAATATCAAAAATCCTCACCTTTGCTCCGTTTTTGTTGATAATTAGGAATCTCACATCCTTCACCGTGCACATATTTCACAAGAGCATATTTATTTCGCAACAAACATGCAATCAAAACAGGCGACTTTCGTTTTGGTAAAGCTTTCTCTATAATCTATCTATTTAAGAAAGATAGATTATAGATAAGTTACTCTCTTTCTATTGATAATACCTATAGAGAACCTATTATTTATTTGTTACTTTTCTCTTTCAGTCCATTTAAGAAAGAATTTTATAAAAATTCTTTTATAAAGTTTTTCTTATATATTAACCACTTGTCTGGCACTTGTACCTTTATAAACAACAAACCAAATCCGTGTCACAGAAGAATTACAGTCCTTTGTTTTCTCTTATTTGATCAAAATCGTCATAATTTTTAAGAACCTTCGGAATAAGAATTAAAAAGAAGAAAATATTTTCCTTTTTTATGCAATTCATTCTTTAATTTTATGCCACCTGATCATAGCTGATGACAGGGCTGGTGCTGTACATATCCCATTTTAGATATGTTATTGATCGTCAACATTCGTTGGACTGTTTTATCTACTGCAATATGTAAGTAAAATGCACCAGGAATTATTCTGTAAGGGTCATTGTTTAAATTATGTTCCTGTTGATGGTCATTCGTCTGTCTTCCTCTAATGTTCAGTTTCATTTTCATAATTTAATTTGATATAAAATTATCTACGAGTTTGAAATGTATTCCGTTCCCTAATAGCACACAAATATTGTACAATATTCACAATATTGTTTAATACTGTAGAATATTGTTTAATATCATATAATATCGCACAATATTGTGCAATATTATGCTACAGGATATGCTTGCTACCTGGGTTGACATTTGACTGCATTATCCGTCGATTCTTCTGACTGCTAATTCTTCCAAACAGTGAACTGTGTAGGGATACTTTATTTCAAAACTTTCCGTATTTATTAGTACTTCCAATTAAGGGTAGCTTGTCAAACAATAGAACAATATAGTTTTATAATTCTATGTATGGAGTTTTAAACATTAATGGAATATATTTTTCTTATCTTCCGTAGTACTTTGAAATGTAAACCATTGACATTTGATATTCTTCTGACAATTCTTCTACATAGCATAGTCTATAAGGATACTTTATTTCAAAACATTCTATATTTATTTCTGCCTTGAATTAATGGCAATTTGTCAAACGATAGAAATGATTTTACAATTCAATTTATGGAGTTTTAAGCGTTAATAGAATACCATCGCATCTTTTTCTTATCGTCTGTACTTTCTGGAATACTCGGATTCATTTTTAATTGTTAAAATAATGTTTGATCAAATATTTCTTTGAAGCTCGAAAACATTGTAAAATTAAGGGATCAGAAAAAGAAAACTGTTTAAGAAGAAAAGTTTAAAAAAATAATTTGGTTTTGTGCAGATCGTTTTTATTCAATTTAACATTTTAGAAAGCATTCTTTCTTTGTAAGATAATTATCAATTATAAACTGAACTGGTGTAGTATGTTTTCTCTAACTGATATGCATTAGTGCTTGCAACATAGCTCAGAAAAAATGATCGTCTCAGGAAATAAAACTGTGAGATAACATCAACAGGAAATCGTCTGAACATTTCACTATTTTGAATTGTAAGAATAGAGAAATACAAAGAAGTAAGAATTCTTTTATTTATTTTTATTTTATTTTAGATCCACCTTTAAGAAATTTCCAGGGCAAAATATTTTGTAATGACAAAAAAAATATCATAACAATGAGGTCTATTGTTATTTGTTGTAATGAAAATTTTATCTTTGCCAGCTAAGAAATAAAGCAAATCCATTAACTCAAAGCTATTGTTTGATTTCAGGAACACATCGAATTATACAAAAAAATCAAAAATAGACATGTTTTCGTTGCGGTGATGAATGAACTACCCATCTTTTAATGTATTTTGTAGAAAAAGTGCATTTCAGACAGAGAATTGTATTGTTTCTATAATAATTATTTCCCTGATTTATGTTGTCTTCCAAGCATTATTAGAAATAAATGATGCGGAAAAACGAAAATTAAAATTCTCCAGGCATCATTCAATTCGATCAAAACAATAGAGAATATTTCAGCTCATTTTTACTTATATAAACATCATCACCCATCATTCCATCAACTCATTTCTCTGTTTATAAAAACAAACATTGTCATGTACGTTATTGATGCATGCACATTCATGAAATATTTCACGTCTAAAGATGTAATTTCCTACATAAAAGATAATGATGAATTCACCGAGAGAAATAATTTTTTTTTATCCGGAACTGATTAATTTTTCCATTATAATGATAAAATTATATATATATTGATGAAATATATCAAATGTACCGACGCCCTGCCATAGAGGTAACTCGTCTTCCTCGTGATCTGGACATCCAAGTTCGGGCATGATTGTTCTTCTGTGTCCTATCTGGGAGGTATGTGAATGTGCTCCCCCCCAGAAAAAGAAGTGGTACAAGTGAATGTGACGCATGAAGTCGCTAACTCGTACGCTTGGCCCTACCTGGATCTACTAAGAAAACAAGAGACGCTCATTCGGCTCAAATCGCTGACAATTATCTGTCAGCGGGCTTATAAAAAACTGCCATAAGTCACAAAAACAACATATCAAATGTATTAGGAATAACTACTGTCTAATTTTCAAATATTCATCCAAATACTATTTATATATTGTGGATTAAAAGTTCATAGTAAAAATTCAGGAAATTTTGCTTTTAATTCTTGTTTACAAATGCTGGGGAAAAATTTAAATGTATAAAAAGCTCTTTTTCTGTTCTAAACGCAAAGGCAGTTTAACCCTCTATGGGCCGAATTTTTGTTTTAACTCAATAAAAAAAATGGAACGAAAAATCAGAAATTATAAACCTCTCTATTCAAATGAAAACATTTTTTTGTGTTTACACAATTTTATTGCGTTATAATCATTATGTGACTTTCAAGTCACACTGGCCTATAAAATTTGCACTTCTGTGTATAATAGCTCATATGTGAAAGTCCATAAAACAATTTGCATTTGTAGTAAGCATAAATGTACATGGACCCATAAGCATAGTTTGGTAATCACTGACAAAAGCACAAATAATTTCAATTGGATCGAGTGATTTCGCGTAGTTTTACTACCAACAGTTTGTACAGCAATTATTTTGCTATTTCAGGTTGATGAGCCAAGCAATGGTCATGAATACTAGTATTGGTTGTGTTTGCAACGTCATAGTTAGCATTTAAGCGCCATCTCATGAAAAAAGCCGTAATTATTTTGTAAAATATCTATACATTAAAATGTAACCTGAAAGTTACAGGTCCCATAGGGTTAAAATACCTGAATTTATTCTTTATAACTTTTATTTACTGCACGGAGGGGCATAAAAATATGCACATATTTTTGTACACAATAATAAAAAATGCAATGCGTTACAAAGAGGAAGGAATCTAACAAATTACCTTTTTATTATCCATCGACATATCAGCCATTTATTTCTATCCCTCATTCGAGCAATTTTCTAACACTCACCCTATAATCCGGAGTTGACTCCTTCGGTTATGCTTGTTTTAGCACATGAAGAGGTTCTTTCGTGGTCAGAAGTTTCCCTTTGAAGACGACATCCTACATGCCATTTCGCTCTATTATATCAGGATATTCAAATTGTATCAAGCGATGTGACAAATGTCTCAACAGGATTGGCATTTAAGTCGAAATGTTATAAATTGATAATGCTTTAATTTCTGTTTCATATTATCAAGCAAGGCATTTTTTATTATGTACAAAATTATCTTCCCTGATATTGATATAATTTAGTATATAAACGGATTGTGTATAAAAATCAGAAATTACTCTGGATTTCTTATGATTGATGTTCTCATGTTATTTATCTAACTTAATAGTGTCTGGAATGGATGAAGGAATGCGGTGGACGTTACGTCAAAAAATGGGAAGAACCTGACGACCTTTTCACCCAACTCTGTGGCAAAGAGACAGCCATTCAAAATGTAAGTAAATGTAACAAAGGATAAGATAAAAAGATATTTTTTAACTTGCATTTTAAAATATAATGTATAAAATTAAATTCAAAAGTAGTTAAAATCTTTTCATTACATATTGTTAAAAAAACATATTTTTTTTAATAAAAATTCTTTACTTGAAAAAAAAGTTTTAAAAAAATATATTACGAAGAAGGTAACGAGTTTTTTAGTGCATTAAATAGGAGAATTGGAATGTCAAAGGAAGCTTTATATTTTCCTTTATTCACGCCAGAACAGCCGAACGACATTGGATGCAATTTAGCACAGAAACAGATTATAGTCTAGAATAGGACATAGGGTACTATTTATTTATTCAGGTTAATTCAAAGGTTAATTTTTTATTATTTAAAAATCAACTTTCCAGCTAAATATCTTCATTTCTCTACCGTCAAATGCGTAAGACATTAGTTTGTTTTTTTCCCACGCCAACGAGGCTAGGTGTTACATGTTTCCGACCAATTATTTCAAACGATTCTGTTTATTTTCTTAGAGTTGGATGCATTTAAAATCAAATATTGTGAATTAATTGATTTTTCGGATTCATTTTGAAGTACTTTAAAATTAAAATTAAACAGAATAAAGGAAATTAAAAATTTCTAATCTGTATTGCGTTTCCCCAACTGGCGTAGAAAATTCACAATTGACGTTGAAAATTTCCCCATTCATACTGTTTGATAAGATTTTACATTGTGATCTCACGCTTACAGATCAAATTTCCATGCGTGCGAAGTCGCGGGTAAAAGCTAGTTTTTTGATAAGTAGGGAATGTCTACTTCATAATGATACGAATTACATCGAAAATATATCGATATCTTTAATGAATTAATATTTATTTTAAGAGTACACTATATTATTCACTGACGCAAATTACGAGGAAAAACGGGAAGAAAAACGTGTAAGAAACATTCAGCTGTTTAAAGACGAATAGAAATTTCAATACCATTTTTCATGCTCAGAAATTTTATGAAAATTATTTAGTTTAGTTTACTTTTTTTTTCTTAAGTAAATTTTAAAAGTAACTTCCAATGACAATTAAAATACAAATGATGTAACAGTAGCACATAATAAATATTTGTATAATTTTTATGAGAGTTTTTCATTATTAATTACTAACATTATTTAATTCATTATTTCATCTTCTTGCTACCTGGTGACAGCTTAACAGTAATTAAAATGCTTTTTCTTGATCAGCAAATGATCTCTAAAAATGTTTTTTTGAGATTTTAATTAGATTTATAATTAAAAATAGTCGAAATATTAGTAAACTCTTTAATTATTCTGGAGTATATAATCGCACATAAACCATCCTTCCTCTATTTACAATATAAAATCGAATTAATATTACAGTGTTATTAACTCTATTTGTGTGTAATTTTATCTTTATCTATAATCGAATGTTCAAAACATTTTCAATTTTATTTTAAAGCGACACTTGCTTTTGTCAACTGATTTATACTTTTTCACTATGAGATGATATTGAATATATTTGTTTTCTGTACAAATTATATAATGAAGGATACATTTTGAAAAATAATTTAAAAGCTAGTTATTGAAAGTCTAAAATATGCCACGAGGTTTTGGACAAAAGATTCGAATGTTCTTTAAATTATTTTTATCTTTTTTTAAAAAAAATTTTTATCAAAAGAAAGTTATCCCCCCCCCAATTTAAGAAATCTTTAAAAAAAATGGTCATATCAGACATCAGTTCATATAATTCTCTTCTCTTGATGATGAAATGCAAACACATGAATATTGAGGCAATTCAATTTAAAAACATGTGAGATTTTATATACAATTACAAGATAGCAATATCGTGATTTCCTCCAGCAAGAAATGCAAAAGATTCCAAAAGAAAACTAGCGTGTTATATGTGACATATAAATCATAAAAGTACGAATTTACTTTATAATGATCCAATAACAAGCCACAATTTCCAGTTTGTTACGAAAATTCTCTCAAGAACGATGCGAAGACATTATTGTATACGAAACGTGTATTAAATATACACCACACAAACTACAAACACACAGGTAATTAACACTATGGAATTCGTTAATTGCGGGTAACAGTAAAGCTCTTATTAGAACACCTTCCAAAAAAAAAAAAGATATTCACTCAAGCCAAGTCAACCATCTCAGTTCTCTCTCTGACTCTCTACTCCTCCCACGCTGCGCTTTATATAGCGTCCTTATAAAGTGGGCGGGGCAAACTCAGAAACTGCATGGACGCTCCAAGTTAATGTGGAAATTTCTCTAACATTCCCTAGGAACAAATCTTTTTTCGCTGATGCGTGATTCCATTACAAATAATTTTTATATAATTAAACGATTTACAAATATTTATATCTAAGTACGCAAAATTCATAACATATTCTATCAATTTTTCCTTCGTTTTATACCGTAAAATAATTTTTAATACATATATTTCTTTTTGAATATGGAGAACTATAACAGACAAAAATTTTTAATTAATCAAACAAGGAGAGGGTGGCAATTAAAGGGAATATACCGAAATATAATTTTTAAGAAATGAATATTTTTGTTAAACATAGTCTTATCTTAAAATATGAATCGGCTCCCGATTTTCTCATACATTTCCCTTATAAACTGCGTGTTATGATTTTTTATAATAAAATGAATAGCGTTTGCATTCAGAACAGAGATCTGCAGCTTTGATATGCAGTCAAATAGGAAATAACAAACATTAGGATATCTCCTGTTTATATGCACAAATACACAAACATTTAGACATTTAATGATGAAGGATTTGATCTAAAACCTGATGCAGACCAACAATTCTGATGATAAAAATCGTATTCCAGATTCTATCCAGCAGCCCTTCAAACATCTTCGATGTAAAATCAGATTAGTATACGGATATATAAATTAATATGCAATCAAACAGTTGTCAGATTTGCATAATAAAGTATATATGATTGTGTAAATTTTACAACAGAAATCAACAAAATGGTTTTCATACTAACAGAACTATTTTCAGCATGTGCATTACCCCTGTTTTTGGTTTCTTTTCATTCTATTTATAATAATTTGATATTCAAAAACCTATTGTTTGTTCTAGGTGATAGAATGCAGCAAACCACCAAACCAGCACTGCAATTCTACAGAAGAGCATCGCGTAAGTAGTGGATTTTGTGAATTTATAGATTTTTAAATAAAATTATTAGTTTCTTTCCCAGAAATTTCGAAGTAATACCATTAAACCATTATGAACTTATAATCTTCATAAAATTTAAATAATACCGCTTCAATGCCAATTTAGTCTTCAATAAGGATTTCTCAAAAATTATTTATAAATATTTAATGGTTTGTATTTTTGTTTTAATCTTCGTTTTTTGAAGCGGTACTTTTTAAAACTTATTTTTATATTGCGCATTCGATATTCAATTGAAAAAAAAATTAACGAAAGGCAAAAAGAGAGATAAAACAAAAATTGAATAATCAAGAAGATAAGAAATAAGCTGGAGCTGCCTACCGAACAAAACTGAGGAATACGAAAATTCGCTTCACACGAGGCCGACTATTGCGCGCAATGGAAGGCCACGCCTACTTCAGGAAGGTCACGTCACCGCAATGGGACGATGGCAAGTAGTTGCCCCATGACGGTCACATGATGTTCCTGAGATAGGCGTGGCCTTCCAGGGCATGCAATAGTCAGCTTCGTGTGAACGCTTCTTTTCTGCACGTACTGTTCGTTTCAGTATCTTTGTAAGGGATGAAACATGGAAGGATGTGCGTATTTCCAGAATATTCTTTCTTGTTAAATGTAAACATATCCTCCTTTCTATTTTCCTCTCCCCCTGTTTTGCCGAATTAAACCCATCCTAACGCATGCGCAAAAGCGAGGAATCCGTTGGCAAACAATATCGAATCGCACGAAAAGGATGAAAAAGTTGAATTTCCTGAGAATTGTGTGGGAAATGAACATCTCAGATTTGGTTCTCCGTGAATTTACTATTTTTACTTTTCTCTTTTCCATCCAATATTAGCCATATTTTATAATTCATTATTTTTAGCTTCGGTTTCGCTTTCATGTGACTCTGATGATGATGGAATCACATCCGGCTTAATGCCTGTTCGCTTCCTTTTGTTCCACTCATCCGAAAGCTGATAATTATTTTAAATATAATGCAGATAATCGCACTTAGGTACTTTTCCATTTCCGAGAACCATCGGCGATAGTTAAATTATTTTTGTCAAAATTTCAACTTATATGTCGAAGTTTTTCTTCTACATAATATTGCACCTTCAGTGTAGTAATGAATCGTATTAGATTTACCATAATTAATTAAACATCATGCCAACAGTTTGGCGATTTCTCTCGTGAAACGAAAAAAGTACTCACATTTAAAACATTGGGCAGTTTAGAAAGAAATTAAAGTTAGAAACAACGCTGTTTTATATTTAAAAAAAGTTGAATGGGAAGAGAAAGATAGATAACCATATTTTGCAATGCCGTTAATTTCGAGAATGACGAACCGCCATTAAAAAATAAATATCGGGCCTTCTTACCCTAAAACGGGAAACTGACATCGATATGAACTGTAGCAGGTGCAGCAACCATACACTTACTTTCTTCTATAATGTATAGTTAAGCATGATCTTTTATGTAAATAACAATGAATCGCCAAATTTGTTGCTAAGTGCAAAACTCGAGGGGATTGTGTCACTTGCGCTCAATCCCATTAGAGCTAACTCATTAGAGGGTGTCATTTGCGCTCACATGGTAGGTTTACTGGAATTTAATCACTTTTGGCAGGAAAACTTGGCGTGCATCTAGAGGGGCTAAAGAGAATGCACGTTTCTCGCATTGATAAGATTAAGTGACATAATTAAGGGTCCTTATCTTCGAAATATTCTTTTTTTTTCTCACGGTAAAACTGTAAAATTTTCTTTAAGAACGCTAAATACATTTTTAATAGTTTATTTTAGATTAGGGGTTAGATTAAATTTAGATGAAAAAGGGAGAGCGAAAAAATATATAAATCTAGCTCAGGGATGCACAACCTTTTCAGAATGAGGGGCCAAAATATGAAAAGAGATCATGGCGAGGGCCAAAAAAGCACATGAATGCTAAAAAATATTAAAAACGCGAAAACATTGGAGTTTTTTTTATGGCAATACGCATGAATTACAATTATTACTTTACTTATTTTATTCATGCACACATTATGCAATAAATAAATGAATAAAACACAAACATTATAGCTACGATTACCTAAACCTAAAAAAAAAGAGATTCCTGCTAAAAAGGGTGCAAACTTGAAATAGAATAACAGAGGAAAACTTTTTGGTAATTATACAGAGAACGCAATTTAAATTTTGAGAAAAAAATTAATAATTGAAATTAGTAAAAAAAATGAATTTATTTAAAGTTATTTATTTTATGTTGGGCTTAATATTAGTTGTAGCAATGCGTAGAACAGCAGAAAGGTTCTCATCTCATTCTTAATTTTGATTTGTTTAAATTCATTAGTGAGAAAATTCGCTAACAAATGTAAGCGCTTTTAAGAAAGTTGCACATGCAGCTGCATTTTTCTTTAAGCATAAAAATTCCTATAGCAAATCTTTATAAAATTCTAATATCGGTTTACCTTTGAACTGATTTTTGAAAAAAAATCAGACTTCTGTAAATCAATTTAGGCTAACTGCATACTCTCATCCACTAGATTAACATCAACAGAAAATGGAGAAGAAAATTCATCAAATTCCGTTTGGCACTTTTCAAAATCTGAAAACCGATCATCAAATGCTTTATGAAATATTTGAATTGGATCCTCATACTGCATTTTCATGTGTGGAAATTTTTCACGTTCGCGAGCTTCTCCTATACGAAAATCGTATTCGCCGTTAGCCATGAAGGGAACAAACTGAAAAGCTTCGTAATAAAAAGTAAATAAATTTAATGAACAACTGTTAATTATTTATTCTGATGTAGAATCGTTTTCTTTTCAGATTTTTATCCTTTTTTATTTGAAAAAAGTCTCATTTTATTTTAAATTAGTCATATTTTATTAATAACATTCGCGGGCCAACTTCGAAGGCTATGCGGGCCAATTTTGGCCCGCGGTGCATAGGTTGTGCATCCCTGATCTAGATGATAGAATAATCCGAACAGTAAAAAAATATTCTTTTGACAAGGACTTAAAGAGCTGCCTTGTAACTCTCGCTAATATAACAAAATTGTTATAAAATTATTTTAAAGCAATGATTAATAAAATTTTATTTGAAATTTTTTTAAATAATACTAATAATAATTGAAAAATAATGCAATAATAATTGAAAAATAATTTTTAGTAATAAAATAGAATTGAAAAAACTAAGCAAGTGTAAACTTGAAGAAATAAAAGGCTTTTAGGTAATATGAATATTTTTTCATGCATTGGTTACTCTTTCTTACTTTTTTGCATATATTAATCTTTCTACTTACCATCAATGGTTAAAATTGTATTTTAGTTGCAGTGTGAAAGAGAATATTTTGTGTATTTTAAAAACTGTTGAATTGAAATAATTTATTTGATTTGTGTTATATATTTGAGTAATAGCATTTTCTTAATAAGCTATTTATATATACTTACAAGTTTTTTTTTGTTGATACATTGAATAACCACTTTACAATGTTGAAGTATTTCAAAGAAATTTTTAAAACGCACATGTCTACTGCTAAATAATTTTATCTAATTATCTTAAAGATGATGATGAAACTAAAAGCAAACGCATTTCCTTAATACTTATTTGCTATCACATTTGATAAGATATTATGCTTCAAAGATTCTAAATTATTCAGCATGAAATTATAATATTTATTTCCTTGTAAATTATAAATTTAAACAGCAGTTATGCTTTCAAAAAATCCTTCTTAAAATAGTCGAATATTTCAGTTGGGGAAAAGACTCTTTATATAGAGAACATCAAATAAATTGAATAATTATATAACAATTTATGTAATTTGAATAAAATTGTCTTCAACGGAAAATGAAACAAAGTTTGTTTTCCCTCATATAAATGTAAGGCAAGGAAATGTCCAAATCAAGGTCAATAGTTGAAATTTTTAAAAATGAAAATAAAATAATTATTACAATTTTAGCCTTTCCTTAGAACTACTTAATTTGTTTGAATATTATACTATGCCAAACTATAATTTATACTAAATATGGAAAAATCTTAATAACCACCCTGATTGTGATATAGTCAAAAATAATTAAATAATCTTTTTAAAAATTGTCACTAAAAACTATCATATTAAATTTTAGAATAACAAACCTATAAAATAATTGTTAATTTCTCAAATATTTGCAATATAGCTGGAAGGAAATTGAAATAATGTTTGAAAACTTGTCGTTTAAAACTATAGGTGTATAAAATTTTTATTATAACAATTGTAGATATAAAAGTGTGAAATTTTTTAAATCTCCAAAGCTTTCATGTCATTTTATGTTTTTAAACTCGCTAGTACTCTTGTTTTATGTCATTTTAGTAGAAATAAAATTATATTATTTATATAAATCAGATTCATTAAATCAGTTCAATAGTACAAAATGGGTTTTGATTTTCTAGTTCCTATCAACATATAAAATCTAAACTCAAGTTTGATATTTTATGAACTGTAGCATTTCTTTTTTTATTCGTTTATACCTCAAGATATAAAAGCACACATATTGTTTGGTGTCTTTTTATACTTATAATTTTTTTCTTTAGTTTTTATCCAACTCCAGTTAATGATAATGATTACAAATGCTTTCTGAGAGTATAGATAGACCTCTTGATCTGAACATCAAACTCAGAAAATAATTAAAATTCTAACTTAAGCCTCTTTGGGGGAGCCTCCTTCCACCCCTCAAAAAAGAATAACCTAACATTATTAATTTCAAGCTGTTTAAATTCTATTTCTGCTTCGCTAAAGCCTATAACATATTTATTACCTTTTCAATAAATTATTTTAAAAATATCCTGGAATTGTATTGATTAAAAGGCATAAAAATTTGTTCCAAATTAACTCCTTCGACACCTATTCAGAATTGCATTATAACACTTATTAATAACACTTGGGCATATGTTATAGGGTTCATGTGATATAAGGACTGACTTTTTGAATTAATCAGCAAAGATTTATCAAATATCCACTGATAAAGTTAATCCATTTCTTAGTTTAGATATAAGTCTTGGTATTTAAGACCAGGGATAATGATTTCCCGCTCTCTTTTGTACACTTAGCTTTCGTGAATTCCGTTGTGTCGTTCCGTGTTGTGTCGTTCTGTGTTGTGCACATCGCCTTCGCTTGTAAATAATGCCTGCTCCCGTGATGGAATAAAAAGAACTAAAAATTCAACCTGTATTCTCCATGATTTCGGCCACGACTTTGCTATTTATTCTCAGCAAATCATTTAAATGTGTTTTTTCATTATAT
>JAOUZG010027119.1:4016029-4069381 GCA_026289955.1 Argiope argentata
ATATATATATATATATATATATATATATATATATATATATATATACAGAGAGAGAGAGGGGGACAGAGACCGATCGAGAAATCTCGTGATTGTTTCAAACTTGTTTAAAATGGTTAGTGATTTAAACTCATTAAGATAAATAAAGATATAAAGATTTAAAAATAAAAATTGCTTGGAATAATGACTTGAGATTTCATCTCCCTTCAGAATTTTAATTAGTTTTCAAGCCGGTTCAAATTTAAACAATACATTGAGCGATTTATAAGCATTTCTTATAAATGCCCATTGATAATAAATCAACCCATGAAATACAATTATATAGTAGTGATTTAAAAAATTCTGCTAATTTAGAAATTTTGGCGAATTCATTTCAAATAATCGAATTAGTAATGATTTTTTTTCTTACTGCTGATTTGATTATAATCTAAAGGTTAAGTAAATAATTTTTGCTCTTGTGTTCAACTTATTTAAAATATATTCAATGATATACAGAAATAAATGTAACATTTTCTGCATGAAAGCAATCTAATGGATATTTTCTTTTTAAATTTGTATAGAGCAAGGCTCATCTTGATGAATGCTTGAAAAAGGTGCTTCCGGAAGAAATACCAACGGAGGATTCAAAGCGTTGGGATTATTTTTGTCAAAATCCAGCCGCCATTGGAAAGGCATGTTTACACTTCTTCTTTTATTTTATGATTAAAAATTTGTTTTTGTACAGTATTTCATTTCCAATCATGGATATCTTCCGGGAGGGGGGGGGCATCGTAAATGAGATAAGAAGTTTTTGGTATTGTGGTTGGCTATCGCCGAATCTGTGGGTACACCAAATTACTGTGTGTCTGGCTCTTTCCGACAGTAACGGGTCGTACGTTCTTAGGGAAGGGTTGTACCGTGGTCGGTGATAATCCATAGGATTCAATCTCGATTCCCACAAGTGCTGCTGTCATTCAAGTTTTTTCATCGAGCGGTTCGGAGTAGTCAGTCTAGGACTTTCCAGTGTCGTTAAAGATATATTTTTAAAATTATAAACATTATTTTAACTAGTAACGGAACGGGTCTAAAAAGCAATAATGTTTCAAAAGGCAATAGCGATTTTTTTCACCTAAAGAAGTATATATTAAAAGAAATATTCCTGATATTTGAATACAGAATATTTCTTTTCTAGCGTCCTCTTAGTTATTTTCCGCGACGTAAAAAATGGAAGATAGATTGTACTAGAGCACAGTTCAATTTTTCAAATTCTTTGAGGTTACCTATAATTATATAAATGAGTGATCAGATATGGAATTCAAAAATGAATCTGGTTAATTAATTTATATTATTTTATTAATGAACCATTAACTAATAAAATTATCAATGAGAATATAATTTGCTACGAAATTGTGAAAACTTCTTTGTTAATTTTTAGAAAACTCAAAAATAAGTGAAAATGCATTTATCTACGTCGGAGACAAAGTCATATTTTGTATACTATGCATCAATTGTAATATCTAAACTGTATTTTTACAAGTTTATTGACAAATGTTGCATTTTTTCCCAGGTTTTTGACTGTTTATTCAGTGAAGAGTACTTCAAATCGGTAAGTTATCCATCTATATATTTGAATTATAACAAACGCACAAGAAATTATTTCAATTTTTGCCTTCATATAACTAAACTTACTCGTCAACTAAGCATCGAATCCCCATACAATTAAATTTCCTACAATCCAAACTTATTGACACCATAATCAGCCCAGAAAATTTTAAAAAACCCCGCTAAGTAGAAACTAAATTTTAAATCATGACTTCCTTTCTTCCAAAAATATTTATTTCACACTAGCTGGTACCCAGTATTCTTCATAAAGGCCAATTAAGAGTGAAGTTACCTAGTGTTGAAAAAACAAATTGAAACTGGTGTGAATAAAATCTGATAAACTACTTATTTCTTCAAAATTAATTGATCTAACCAAAACTCATACCATTGATTTGATATGATTTTTTAAAACCCCAGAGTTCTTCCTTGGACACCCTATACTATATCTCATTTTTAAAATAAGTATAATTTTTAGTTAATAAAATTTTGTAAACATTTTTTTTTCTAAAACTCTCTTGGAATGCAATATTCGTAAAATAAACTTCCCAAACATAAAGATTTTGATAGGCTAAAGTATTTCCAGAAGCCAAATGCTATGTTTAAGAAATAACTACGTACTGGTTAAAATGGAGGAATGAAAATAAACATTCTGCGGGGAAGGATCTTTTATATCGGCAAGGCTTTTAACTTGAGAAGCAATCAACTATGAATTTGAAAATTTTATATTGTTTGACATAGAAAAATTAAAATAAAAGTAATCTTTCATGTCTGAAAGATAGAAAGCATTCTTGAAACTGAGAAAAATATATATAAATAGAATTTACATTCTAAACAGACCTTGAACTTCATATTTTGCATCTTAGTCTTATTTCTTACAAACTAAAAAACTCTTTTTAACAAGAAATTTATGTCTTTTACGTCTAGAAAACTATGTTTTAATATTTTATTCTTATAATCCATTATGTAAATACGATTTTTTCAAAATATACTTTAAAAAAGTTTTTGCTGATTAAAGTTCAATTATAATATTCTGAGACAATACGCTTATTTTCTTCGTATGTTTTAATTCAGCAGTGAGTTTGCAAGCAACTTTTATTACATGTTCCCTTACAAATGATAGATTGATTAGATCAATTCGATAAATTAAAATTTATTTTAATTTTAAATATTTTACTTATTTATATTTTTTATTGTTTCATTTCCAGCTGACTGATGAAGATTTAGCAGCATTGATGAAATTCAAAGTAAATTTTATTACATTATTTATCAGTTTACTTAATTTATTATAAATATGCATAAAAGTTATATATTTATTATATGCAAAATCCTATCCCCGATTTTTAATGAACGCATTTGTTCTGAATAAAAAGGATTCAAATTAATAGAAAATGATACTCAATTAAATTAAAATAAAACAGTTCATATCGCATCAATAAAACTTTTTGACATAGCAATACCAGTGGGGATTAATATTGCTACCTAATCCAAAAACGCTAGGTAGATTCCTTGTTATTTATGTTAGCATTTTCATTTCTCTCGGACTCAGGAAGAAAACAATGGAATATCACTTTTTGAAGTGACATCGACAATGACTTTGATATCTCATAATTCAGCGCTTATTGAAAAATAAGTATTTAATTTGATCTGTATCGTCACATTTAAATAAATGATTATATTCCAAAATAGCCCCAGAAACATTAGTGCCACTTTGGAACGGACTTCGTCATTTTGATTCAGATGACGAGGATGACATCTGAGCTGTCAGCCCCCCTGTCGAAGCTTCCACACCAGTGGCAGGACTTTTGACCAATGTATTTAGTTCAGGCATCGTTCTCGTCAACGACAGTTATTAAAAATTATCGGTCCATCTCAAAATAATACTGGTGCTTCTTTATGGCCAGAAGTCAATATAACAAAACTGAATAAAACCTACCTAAAATCAGTACTTATGAAACTTATTTGGCAAGCATGTGCAACATAATGTCAAAGGTTAAATTACATGGTATTATAATGCAAATAGTGAATTCACTATTTAAAAATATCAAATTATATTAAAAGAAATAAAAAGGAGTGAGTCCTATCTGGAAGGCAAAACTTTTTCTCTAGAAATTAGTATAGAGTAAAATATTAGAAGAGGAAACGGCAACGAGCGTTTCATTTTCATTAAACCAGATATTTTCAACAGGAATCTATGAGTGAACGAAAATAGTGCGTTTTCATTTTATGTCTGTTTTTATTATTGTGAAAAAAATTGTTTCGTCAAGAAATCCATTGCTTCACCCGACAAATTATACAAATCATAAATTTTTCTGATAAATACAGCTACTTCATGTTTTAACTATGTTCGTATCAAACATAATATCGTGCACCTAACATTTTAAGCAAAAGCTACCCACGTTAAAATCTTTGCCGCTGTCGATACTTCTTTTTTGTAGTAGCATGGTTCTAACTTAGTCAAGTATCTTTCTAGCTTTGCATTTTTTACTTCCCCAAGGTTTCAATATAGAACATTGTTACGAATAATAATTTTCATACAAGAACGATGTGAAGATGCAGACGCGTATTAAATATTCGCAACACAAGCTACAAATTCGCTGCGCATTAACACTATTTAACTCACTAATATTGGTTGAGAGTAAAGCTTTAGAATGCACTTCGGGGAGAAAAGACACTCTCTGAATCTAAGACAACCAAACGTAGCTTGTTATCCGAAATCATCTAATTCCCCTTTAAGAGTAAATTATCGAGGCACCTAGCCCCGGAACGGGGCTTATCCTCGGGCTTTGCGATGTTGACTGAAGCGCTGCACAAGGTAGACTGGCATGGACTGAGAAGTTGCATAGAAGCCGCGACCCAAGGGGGCGTGGCTACGTTGAGAGGGTGCTTTGTGAATGGCTGTTGGCTTTGCGTTGAAGTTACTATAAGAAGAGGTGACAGGGCTGATTTTTATGGAGATATTGAGTCAAAGAGAATGAATAGCTTTCTTAGAGGGTCTGTTGCAGTTTTCATTTCTTTAATACCTTTTTTGAGATTGGGGAAAACTTGAAATAGGGATTTGATTTCTCTTAATAAGTATCATCTAATTCCCCTCCTTAAGTCGCGACTTTTAAATAGCGCTCCACTAAACTGGGCGGGGCAACCGTGGAAAGCGCTCGCTCGTTCCAGACAAGTCTGGAAATTTCTCCACTCTTCTATAAGAACAAATCTTTATTTCTTAGCTTCTACTGCACATTTTAGCGCGTAGTAAAAACTGTTAGCGAGTTCATTACGTCTCCAGCACATTTACATCTCCAAATTAATAAAATACGACGATCTTCTGTTGTAAGTTCTCTTAGAAAGGTCTTTTCTCGCTGGAGCTCGATTCCATTACAATTAATTTTATACAATTAAAATATTTACAAATATTTAAACAACAATTCATAAATATTTACATCTAATTTACACAAAATTCATAACAATATACTTGCAATAAGTCTTTTCTAACACCTAAATTAAATTGTTTCTTATTAATGCTGAAATTGTTTGGGGAAATTTTTTTTATCTTGTATGGTTTTAGTACACAAAATCCATTTAAATATGAATGATTTCAGTCATTTTGCATGTAGAAAATGCATAATTTTTTTTGAACATTTATTATAAAAATATTCATTTGAAAGTGAAAATTTTTTCAGAATTCTATTTTTTATTTCGAACAGTTTACCAACCTATGAATTCCTTTTTCAAATTAAGTGCTTAAATTGCGTGCTTATTTACGTATGATTATAAGCATTACATTTTATATTATTTTATTTTAGGAAATTATGGGAACATACCATAACATTTTTCCTTCTTTGTGTATTGAAAATAAATTATGATCTCCAAAGAGTTCTCTTATAATCTCAGTTTTTCACAAAAATCTATTTATTTAAAAAACAAAATGCATGCTTCAAAACATACACGAAAAATCGAAATTATTTCTAACATATGTTTCTGTTCTTTAAAAAAAATGGAAACGAGTGAAAATTTAGTTTCAAAATAAATAATCACCATTTTTAAGCATGATACAGTTTTAATATCGTACTGCTTTATTTTTTGTAAGTGTATAAAGTGACGATAAAATATGTTTTTGAATAATGATATCCTCTTTTGTATTTTAGGATTGTGCTAAAGGAATTAAAGAAAAGAACTGCAAAGAATAAAGAGACTAAGAAATATCTTATATAAATTTTATATCGATGTTATTCTATTATTTTCGTTTATGATAAAAGATTTTTATACAGGAATATTGTAAAGATTTTTATGAATAATAAAATTATATCTATATTGTAAAAAGCATTATATAATTATATCTATATTGTTTATTAGTGTTAACTGATGTAGCTATAAATAATAACGATTACTCTAATTTTAAAATGCACTTATGTCCATAAATTAAAGATAATGCTAGATCAAGAAAAGAAAGAGTCTGAAGCCAAACAAAAGTGACTTATTTGTAAAGATAAATTATTAAACAAAAGGCAACGAACAAAAAAGATGCTATATGTTTAGTATCATTAATAGAAATTGCAATTTTTCCTCTCTTAAGCAAATTACAAAAAAAATGATATTAGATGGTTGATTGATGGTTAATACATAGTATGTCTTCTAGAAGATGCCATACAGCTCCTACAACACCTAGACTCGCTGATTATCAAATTATCCATCTGATCGTGGGGAATATTACACCAATCATTCAGCAATGCTTTCCGAAGTTGCGGTAGACATGAAGGAATGTGGTTGATGAATGGCAGCTCGTCGGACAAGTATGTCCCACGCATGCTCTACTGGATTGAAGTCCGGTCAGAATGCTGGCCAGTCCATACGAGTGATACATTCAAATAGAAGGCATCCGGGCGCTAACATCCATAAACATGAATTCTCTGCCCATAGCATTAAATAAACATATAAAAATATAAGTAATATACAAACAGATTTTTTGATATTATCGAAATGCTTCGAAGTTTGGAAGGAAATGCGAAAAGTTTATAACAGTTGGTATGAATTCAGTTTATTATCTGAAATTTTAAGCGTATTTGAAGTAATTAATTATATAAATCTTCTTTCAATCCATGCTGATAATATTGTATTATGATGGAAATAAATAATTTATCGTTTGATTTTTAAAAATTATAATGAGGGTACTTTTCGTATTTAATAATGAAATTTAGATCTTATCTACTACGATTTTGAATATTTCAGCTGTAATTGCCATTTTTAATAAAAAAAAGAATACATATAACTTTTTTAAAAATGTAATAATTGCATTAGTCTATCGTCTCTTTTGGATAATAGATGACGATGCCTAATTAGACACGCATCCGAGGTGCAATCCCGATTGCTTTGAATGAGATGAGATACTATTCTGTTGAGGAGCTCGCGTTAATGTCTTGAATTTTCTTAATTTATTTGAAATGAGATCATTAAAGAAATGTTCCCGAAAACATACGTCCTTTTGCTTCCAAAAAGTGAATCATAACAATCCACCACAAAAATGTATTTTAGTACTTGGGTATTAACTGAATACCATTGACCAATATATTTAAAGGACTAACATGACAGTTTTGGCGATTAATCGCTGGTTCGAATAAAGACATTTTTGGCAATACTTTAGCGGCTGATAGCAGCTATTCGTTTAATACAAGTACTCGTGCTTTTATAATGGTTCCCGTTTTCAATTCCTACTATTAGCTCACAATTTCCCTATATATATATATATATATATATATATATATATATATATATATATATAGATAGATAGATAGATAGATAGATAGATAGATAGATATCTTGTTCAAATTTTCAATCGTTAGTAAAATGCTCCTCATTTATAAACGCAAATTCCAATAAATATTTTTAAAGTTGTTGTGGATGACACTTCATGTTATAATTCAAATATTAATTCATTTAAATTAAAATTAAATAAGTTTATAATATTTTATATATGAACAGTTCGGTTTCGAACCAACAGGTAGCGCCAAACAATTTTTCCTCAATTCCTACTATTAGTTAACATTCCCCCTATATATAGATTTCTGGTTAATAAATAGGGTAATCATTCAAAGCTCAACCATGGAGGAGAGCGGTAGTCAGAGTCAGGATAGGCGACTCTCCGATCCCAACTCGTCCTTCTGAGGGTCTGTTACGGAAGGAAACGGTGAGCAAGGGAGCTGTATCTAAAAGGCGTTGCCTTCACCCCGATACAGATGTTGATATTGAGATTTGCCGTTGTGAAATGTGCGACTTGAAATTTAGATTTCAAAAAAGAATAGATGAGTTCGATGTTCAGATTGAAGCTTACAATGACTTTATTGAAAAGAATAATGGCTTCTTACACAGAGATGACAGGGAAAAGTACGATGGTATCATCTATGACAGAGAAAGATGCTTAGGTGATATGAAAAAACTTTCTTCTTGTAGACCGCAGCCCTCCCCCCCCCCGCTAATGAGCAAAACGATAATTTTCACTTAACCCCATGAGAAAAACGGCGGAATCCACCCAGATTGTCAAAGAGAGCATACCAATTAATCTAAATAATAGATACGAAGCCTTAAATAACGAAGAGATAATAACTGATAATAATGTTAATAATGATGCAACTGAGAAAATCCCAAAAATTCAAAAAGTCCCCCCAATTATGCTTAAGTACGAAAATGATTTTAACAAAATATTAAAAATTATCCATGAAAAATTAGGCGTTAAAAATAACCTCCTAAGTAACGGTTTTATTAAGATTTTCCCTCAAACTCTTGATAACTATAAAGAAATTCAAAAATTTTGCAGAGAAAATAACCACCAAAAATAACCACCCAAAGCGCAAAGACCCATTAAAGTTGTTTTCAAAGGATTTCCCCCTAGACTATATGTGCGAAGCACTAGGAAACGAATTGAAAGAAAGAGGATTTTCAGTTAGCAAAGTCATAAGACTAACACAGTATAAAACTAGGAGACCGCTAATGGTAGAATTATTTAGAAATGACATAGTCCAGCCAATTCATGAAGTCTCACATGCATTGATCATTTAAAAGTGATAGTAGAACAATGCAGAGTTAGACACCAAGTTACGCAATGCTTTAATTGTAATAGTTTCGGACATGTTTCCCAAAATTGCGCAATGAAACCGAGATGTCTTAAGTGTGGTGAAGAACATCAAACCAGAAACCGCCAAATTAAAGAAAAAACCCAAAACCGAAAATGTATCAATTGTAACTTGGAAGGGCACACAGCAGCATACCGTGGCTGCAATAAATTTCCTAGACCGAAAATCCCACAACAAAATAGAAACAGCCCTTTTAAATCAAATTTTTCAAAACCTAACTTTTCTTTTGCTGACTCTCTGAAAGTAAATCTCCCCCAACAGCATGAGCCTGAAAATAATCAAACTCCCACGAATAACCCAAATAATTCTACCTCAGACATCTCAGAATTATTCCAAGAAGAAACCTATTCCAGAGTTTCCCGCAACTTAAAAGCGCAATCAGAGAAATGAGATCAGTCAGCTCACCACTAGATAAACTCTTTATCCTTTTTAACTCTGTTGCAAAATAAACTGGACCCAGCAATTTCTTTTTATAGTATTCTCTCACACCTCTCTCCCATCAATAGCCACGCCCTCTACTACCAGCTTCACTATGTAGCTCTTCAGTCCAAGTCAGTCGACGTTCAGCCGCGGTCATGTGAACTACTGGCAAGCTCGGAGGTAGCTAATCACGGGTGGGTACTCCGTAAAACTTTTCTCCATTTCAAATAGGTTAATCACTAAAGGTCACTTTAATGATAAGCATTTTCTTCGCATAGCAACAATTTAATTCAATTATTCCTACACATCTAATCATATTTAAAGAAAAAAAAAACTGAGAAATATGATTTTAATTCAATTAAAATCATATTTAAAGAAGTAAAAAACTCCAGGTCGCATTTCTCATTAACGTTTCTCTGTTACATCTGTCTCTCTCTGTTACAAAATCGCCGACTGTCTCAATGATGGGTATCGGAATAGTTGGGAATCAGCAAGAACAGTGTTAGCAATATCATTCATAAAGATTTTGGTAAGAGAAAAAGATTGGTTCTCGTTTCGTACCGAACTCATTAACCGACGAGCAGAAGGAAACTGGTGTGCACATTGCTGGAGGTATCATCGTCACGTGTGATCAAAATCTAACCTTTCTGCAGACAATCATTGCAGGAGACGAGAGCTGTTGCTACCAGTATGACCCACAGTCGAAACAGCAAAGCATGGAATAGACCTCACTGCCTTCCCCACGTCCCAGAAAGAGCTGCCTACAGGTGTAGAATTAAAAAAATACTCGATCAAGTTTTTCGATAGTAAAGGCATGATTCACCAGGAATTAGTCGCCGAAGGGCAAACTGTCTACGCCTTATTCAATGAAGCTATTTTGAAGAAATCACTGCTGCTCGTCCAAAGAGTTCGCACACAGTTGTATAGCACTAGTAAGTGGAGTCTGTTGCATGTCAACGTCCGCCGCCATACTGCGATCCCTAGGCAATTTCTTGGAGAAATGTAAAGTAACTCGCACTTCACCTGATCTGGCACCTGAGGACTTCTTTTTATTTCCTGTCCACAAAGGGATACTGACGGACACACGTTTTTCAGACATCCGATGACGTGTGACATCTGTGCTTCACTCCATTCCAAAAGAGGACTTCGCTGCCTCATTTCAACAACTTTATCAACGATATCAAAAGTATCTTGTGACCAATGGATGTTACTTAGAACGAGGGAAAAAAAGGTGTTTTATTCCCATGATTTGCTTTATGTTCCGATGCACAGTAATTTTTAGACGCACCTAATATTTTCAAAAGAATCAAAGCAAGCGAATTTTTTTTAAAGTTTATCTTTTTTTCATCATGTTGCCGTAACAAAATTTTAATTAATTTTATCCGGACTATTAATCTTAAGTACACGTGCATTAAAAATTCAAGTACGAAAATAAAGCAAAGGTAAAAGCTTTATTTCACTTTTTTTTCACAGAACATAATTTTTTGATGCTAGAACTAAGCAAAGTTAGGGGCTGAAAATCCACTTTCTGCCCCTAAGCAACTGCAGCTATGGAAAAAGAAAAGAAAAACGTTTCATACAAAAATTGCTCGTTTGAACGAGACGCTGATTTACCTAATTTGATTTATTTTTCGATCTTCAATTTTAAAGAAGTCATAGGGAAATGGATATTTCAACCTCCCTCAAACTTTACTTCCTTTGAACCAGATAGCCCACCTACGAATTTGTCATTATTAGGGCGGCATGTTGTGACTTGTGTTTTGATTTTATTTATAATTTAATTAAAGAAATTAAACATTTGATTTTTTCCTACGCTCTTCACAGTGCGTTCAGAAGAGAAATAGAGAAATACTTCGATGATGATAAGTGATAAGGAAATTAAGTCATACAAAGCCTCGACGGAGCCTGTAATTTACAGATTTCTGATATATAGATTTATGAAAGGCTTTCAGCCCTAATTCGTCCAACATTTTTATCCTTCTTATAACATATCCGAAAGCGGTTAAAATCCTATCAAAATTACTCTACTTAACGTGTTAAAAAGATAAAGATACGATGATTGGTAAATTCCCTTTACGATGTTTACATTCAAAATGGCGTATTCGTATGGTCGCAGAGTCAACACGCGCCTCCTGTAAAGTGACTATATTGAGAAAAGTTTAAGTGCATCTAGCGGTAAATAAGCAAGTGACACACAACAACAACAACAAAAATAGAAATTGGCATATAAGTTTATTTGAAAAATGCACAATAAAATATAATACTGGATAATGTTTCCTGTAGTTATCTGTAAAGTTAGCCTAGATATTTGCGATTAAAACTAATGAACTTTTAGTGATTTGTAAAAGAATTCCTCCTAAACTGAAAAGACAGCATTATAAGTAAGTAATAATAAATTTGAAAAAGGGTTTGGAACATCGAATATATATTTCAATTTTCGGACGAATTCTTTTTCAAGCTAGAGAAAGTTCTATCCATCAACAGTAAAATCTTTAACAGATGTTTTGGTTTGACATAATAAGAAATTAAATAATAATGACTGCATTATTCATGTTCTTTTTTAAATCATGGCTTCTTTGCGTGCAGATTAAGCCAGTGTATCATCAGCCTTCTCTTCTCAGCAAACCTCTTCTGACAAAGGGTACAAAGAAACGGTTTCTCTTGCGAGTGAACTTTTTTGTGTCTTCTCATGTTGGACGAATTATTCGTAGAGTAGGAACACAAAACGCACTGATATCGAAATATGTCTCCTCGTTTTACGAACGCATCTTTCCACGCTTTTGATCCTGAAATGAAAATAGAATAAGACCAGTCATACAAATAATTACTTCCGTCACATGCTTAAAGTAAAAAGGGAGAAAAAGGAATATCTACTAAATAGCGAGTAAAAGGAATACTGATAACCACTTTTTCTCAATTTTGAATTTTAACACTTTTTAAAAAACCGTCAGCATAATTAGGCTCTTAAAAGTATTAAAATTCGCGAAGTTTCTGAAATTTTCTAAAACTGAGCATTTTTGCACAACGGTACTAGTAAATATTTCTGCAATTTTTTTTCCTCGATCAGTTTCCTTCAAACTATGAAACTTAACTATAAGTGAATTAAAATAATAATAATAATAAGGGAAGAAAGTAAGAGTAAAAGTTTTTATTTTATTTATTTAAATGAATGAGAAAATACAAATTTAAATTAATAGAAACTAGAGGTTAAAAAGTAGCCACCCACACATACATTATTCCTGGTTCAACTCCCAATTCTTTTATTAAATTTTTAATAACACGCACTTTACAAAATTGCTGATTCCATAGTTCGCACCCAGGAAATGATGGAATAAAAATCCTTAAGATTATCCTGCCTAAATCGACAAGTGTCAAATTCCTATCAGAATCTCATTTTAAAATCAATGAAGGGAAAAACTTCGGTCATTTCGCTCCCTCACCCCACCCCACGATGTAACAGAAGTCTTTTGATCATCGTTCCTTCCTTAAACAGAATTCCTTCCGTTATGAAATAAACCGAAGTTATCAATTAAAAGTTTCTTCTTTTGGGGTTCGCATCTTTAAAATAATATTTCCATATATACACAGGTTTCTATGAGCCATGCTACTGATTGTCGAAATATTAAATCTATTCATATGCTAATTTTAATGTCAAATTGCTTTTACAGACATTTTAAATAACAGCAAAATTTTTAATATGCGCATGCAGTAATTAAACATTGTCCTTTAAAATTGTTGCAATTTCTTTATTTGTTTGGGATATATTGACATGTATTTTAGCACTTAAAAATTTTTAGTCCATCTAATTGATATATAATCTTTTTATTTTATTTTCCCCACTTTTGAGAAGTTAATTAATAAATAGTAATTAGGTTCTAAGACAATAATATGGAACTGAATAAAAAATTCGAAAGCTGTTACGCATAAAATAATAATAATTTTGTTCTTTTTTGCAAACAAATAAACATAGATAGAAGTACCAGCAGTGATGCTAGTAAATAAACATAAAAATATAATAAATGATAATAATAAAAACGTAGATAAATCATTAATACGACTATTAAATTAAAATATGAAAATGAATTCGCAAATTATTAAAATAGAACTTTTGTAAAGCACATTGCTTAGATCCTTAAAGTAACTAAATCAACTATTGGTTAATAATTGATTCTGAGTCACCGTGAGAGTGCTGGCTATTCCAACCCAATGGTACAAACAAACATAAAAAACACACCTATCTTCTGCCTGAAAACTTCAAACATTGAAAGTACACCCATTTTATTTTGCAATAGAATCACAACTAAGAAGTATTCACTAAGTTCTGATTGAAATAAATAATTTGTTAAAAAAATTAGGAATAGTTATGAAATGAAGACATTTTTTTTTTCATATTACAGCATTTAATTGAGAGGCTAAATTTTCTGGTAGACATAGTAAGAATTCATAATCATTTAAAAAACTTTTATTCTTCTAAAAAATGTGATATACCTTCTACAATCTTACATTTTGAGATATTTTGTTAATTGGGAGAAGTTAATTAACACAAATGGTAACCTTTTTTGATGATAAATATTATATTAATAGAACTAAAAAATCAATCCATAAAAAATAAAAATATAATGTACGAAGACGGGTGGTACCATTTCAATTGTATTACAAACTGATGATTTCTAAATATATAAATTCAACTCCATTCCAATCAATAAACATTGCATTACAAAATATATCAATTAAATACTAAAAGAACTTTTAATCTTCAAATAAGTCAATAATAATACTAACTTAAAAAAATAATTTTAACATATTTTTTGAAAAAAAAAAAAAAAAAATACACAATCTAACTTTTTATTTTCCCATTTTAAAATTATCCACTAAAAAATACAAAAATAATTCATTGCGTATATCTGCATCTTAAAAACATTCATTATTAAATTATTATCTATTATTAAATCCATTATTATTTTATGTATAATTATATTGTTTGGAAGACGAAAGATTAAATTTTCCCTTTTTTTAAAGTCTCTCAACTAAATTAGGAAGAAAGATTTTGTCTTTGGCAGTTTTTAGTAGAAAGAAAAAGGAAAATATGAATACCTTTTCTTACTTAATAAATTAGTAACTATGAGAATTTTCTAAACATTTTTACCTTGAAGGACTTTTATACAATATCAGTTAAAACCTTTAGTGAAAATAATAAGAAAAAATAATACCAGCAATCTCGCAAGTAATGCATTTGCATTAATAAATATAATTAAACCAGTAATTACTCCATATTAAGATACAAACTTTATATATATATATATATATATATATATATATATATATATATATATATATAAATTAAATCTGATGAAGATACTTTAATCTTACTGGCTTAAACAGCTTTAAATTAAATGTAAATAAGAAATTTAAACATTACAGTACATGAATTCAACATACCCTCTCCCTCTTCCCAAAATACCAGACATATAATAATTTTTTTTCATGTATAACAGTTGGAAGTTGGTGTATTTATTCTGGATATTTGAAAATACTGATCTTATTAATATTTTAAATTATAAGCATAATATTTAAACAGTAAATTTTTAATCACTCCATACAGTTTTATTGAATAGTAACACACTTTATGAAGTGTTACTCCTGGATATTATTATTGCTGCTACTGACAGGGTCAAGAGGTTTATACAATAAAATATTGAAGAATTAACTATTCTCCCCTCCCACCCCTGCAATCACAGTTCTTTCTCATCATTTAAAAAAAAAGCAATTTCTTTTTCGTTTCTTTTTAAGGTACAGAACTATCTCTATTCTTAATCACTTCTCATTTACATTCCTTTCAATCATGCCACTTTATATATAGTAATTTTGTGTTCATGATACCTAGACAATTGAAAACAGTAGCATGTATAATCTCGCTTAGTACATAAATTTAATTATTAACATTTGGTATCAAATTAAAATCTATGAGGTCCAGTTTTCCATTCTCTTCCAGTTTTAAGGATACACAAAGGGCAAAATTATACATTCAGTAAAGAGAAAAACAATTCTGGAGAACAGGAAATATTTGTTCTATTCCCACTCCCAATCAAAATTTGATGAAAGAATTTATGATAAATGTTGTTAAAGAGATAATAAAAAGGGCTTCAAATATTTTTTATTAATACTCTACTATTCTTTTTGTGAATCTAAAATTTGAAAATGCAAAAGAAAATTAATAAAATACACTAACTTTAGAAATTATAAATAATAAAACTTTCTTATAAGAAAATGTAAACATTCCTTACATGGAGTTTTTTAAGTACTTATAAAATTAGAAAAAGAAAGGCAGAAAGTGCAAAACAGTTTTTTGCAGTTAAATTTTCAATTGAAATTTATTAAAAATTAGTTTTTGTTTTATAATTTTCCTCATAACAAAAATGAATAGTAATAAAATACAAAAATCAGATAAAAATGTATTGCCTTTCAGCTGAAAAAAAATTACAAAATGTCTCAATAAAGACTGATAAAAAAAGTCCCGACATTAACAGAATATTACAATAATAATAATAAAATTGCAAAATCATTGAACTCTTTGTTTGATTTATACAGCCTCATTTTTTTTGAAATTTATAAAATACAAAAATAATATTTTTTTTAAAAAAAAAGTATATATATATTTTAATTTTCATAACACATTGACAATTATCATGGTATTTTGGGGATGACAACCTTTAATGCAAAAAAATCCCCATTTATCGATTTTAATTCAATTCAATTTTACTATTTATAAGTTACATTTTATTCCATTACAAATGATTACTGCTCAATGTTAGTATTATAAGCTAAAGCACTTTCTTGATTACAATGAACAATTTGCCTGTATAATATGTAAACAAATGAATGTTTGATGTGATTTTAAATAGGAAAGAAACATGCATAATTGATATAAATAGGAACACAATAACAGATTTATAAATTATCAGGGATAACTTATGCTGACTGTTTAACTGTTACATGACAATCTAATATGCTCTTACATTTCCAGTGGAAAACTGACCAGGAGATTTCAAATATAATCAATATTTGATTTCATTCAGAAATAGTAAAATAAATAATTAAAAGAGATAATTCGAAATTACATGAAACATAAAAACTGGTTTTTACATCAACATGAATCATTGTTTCTTTGTTAAGAAAACATTAGAGAATTGAATGATTTTTTAAAAACATTATGAAAGCCACACAGGATACACTTAATACCTTACACACTAAAAAGGCATTAGACATGACATAATGCTAAAAAAAACCTTAGACATAAATTTGGAAAGTATACTGTGTTTTTAAATTTCATTTGAAACACAACATGCCTTCACATCAAACATTATTAAATTTTGGTATGTTGGGATGTCATGTGATAATCCAATGAATATCTGAATGTACAACGGAAGTCACACTGAGTGCAAGCAAATGGTTTTTCTCCAGTGTGCACACGCATATGAGTTTTTAGATAATACTTTTGGCTAAATGATTTATTGCAGAGATGGCAAGACAACTGGCCTGAATGCTGCAAGAGATGATCAACCAATTCAGAACGATCTGTTGTCGCAAATTGGCATTTACAACAACAAAGTTTTTCCTCAGCACTTCGAGGTGGTGAATCTGCTTCAACTTTAACTGTAGGAATGAAAAAAAAAATGTTATAAAATTTAAAAATGAAAATTTTGAAAAATAATTAAACAATATTCAGTATTAAACTTCATAACAAAATTAATTATACATCTATACATGCATGTACCATATATAAGAACTATGAATATAGTAAGCTTTATTTTCATATAAATTATTTCAATGAAAATGCTAAATCATAAAATAATGCAATTTATATATACATAAAGATATATATAAATTATTAATTTAGAATATATATTTTAGAACAGAAAAAAAAAAGTTTTTTTTTTTTTAACTTTATGAAAAAGCTTTTAAAATGTAGTCTTTTTATACATAATTTTATCTAAAATATATTCATATAAAATGAGTTAGTCAGTTAAAAAACATAATCTATTAAAATTTAATATTCATTAATTAATTATGAATCTGTCATAGATATTTATGTATTCTCTTTCTTCTTTCCAAAATTAATTCACACGTGACTCTAGCAAAGATAAATACCTATACAGTTTTTAATGTGAGCGCAGTTAAAAAAAATTTTTTTTTTAGATTTCAGAACATAGTGAGATTGTCATATATATATATATATATATATAAAATACTATGTGACACAAAACTTCTGTAATCGCGCCCTTCTTCAAATTTTTACATCACACCAAAGAGAACCACATTTGACCTTGATCAAATGAACAAACATAAGGCCCATTTAAATGCAAATCTTTAGGAGGACTGTCTTGAGCTCAAAGCCTCTCAATCACCTAACCTAGATTTTACAATGAAGCACTATATTAAACTTCTCTGTTTATCTTGAACGATCATTTTACGAAATTGAAATGTTTTTTCTTCAAAATTTGGGTTGCATTTGGAAACTGCTTCACAAAGTCAATTTAAATAATATATATATTAAAAATAAAAGTATACTTTAGAGATAAAGATAAAATAATTTTCATATTCACACATTTAGTAGTAAGGCTAATTTTTCTAGTAGACATAAGATTCATAATCATTTTAAAACCATTTATTTCTCTAAAAAATGAGACATATTGTCCACAATCCAGCACTTTGAAATACTATTTTGTAATAATTACACAAATTATGACTTTTTTCGATTGTGAATTTTATATAAAAAGATTTAAAATAAAATCAACCCATAAAGAAGAAATATATATTTTGAAGGATAGTGATATATAAATTATAGAAAAGAAGAAATATATATTTTGAAGGATAGTGATATATAAATTATAGAAACTGATAATTTTCAATCATATAAATTCAACTAAAGTAAATCCAAATCAATGAAATTTACTATTACAAAAAAACATTGATTAAAGGCTGGGAATATGTTTACAGAAATCTTTAACATTCAGCATACAAAAAAAATTAAAAAATAGCAACTTTTTTTTTTAAAAAAATGTTTTAAAAATAAACATTTAATGCAAAAAATTTAAAAATTATAAACAATTCATATTTCTGCAACTGAAAAGCTATTTTTTCAAAATCCCAGATTAAGCTAAGATTTTAAATACAATTATATTATATGTAAAGCTGAAATATTAAATTCTCACACAAATAAAAGATACATTTTACCTTAAACATAGAATTTTTTTAACTGAAAGAAAATGCCGAAGAATGAAAAATATTGTCAATACCATTTCTTTCTCAACATATTAGTAATAGAAAGGTACATTCATATTGTATCAATAATAAAAAACAAAAACTTAGTGAAAATGTTCACAAAATACCAGACACATACAGTGAATACTACATCTTTGCATCATAACCAGATAAGGATTCAGTATCAGTAAATCAAGAATGATTTTATATTAATTTGATACAAAATTATTCAGTTTAAATAATTCAATAAATACAATTCCGATGTTATGAAGATGTTTTACAGTTTACTGACACAAATGGTATTAAATTAGAAATCAATAATGGTACATACTCGGACATTTCAGCATTTAAAGTCAATATTTTATCACTCTTCTCCTCTCAAAAGACCAGACATTCAAAAAAAAATTTTTTTCATGCAAAGCAAAGCTTATTTATTCATATTAGAAGAAATATTTGTCTATTTTTGATATCTTAAAATATTTATTTCGTTATAATAATAATCAATCATGATAACATTTATTTATTAATAAATCAATATTTTTTTTATTGACACCATACAGGTTTATTGCATAGCAACATATTTAGTAATGTTGCTACAAGATGATATTATAATTGGCATTTTTGAGAATGTAATTGGGGAGGGATTATACGATGAATATATGGAAGAATGGTTTATTTTCCTATCACATTACCACCCATTTTAAATTCAAGCTCTTTCTTAAAATTAATCCTTTTTGTAAGATACAGAGCTGCCATCATTTTTAATCATTCCATATTTACATTCCTTTCAATTGCACCATTTTATAAACATTAAGAATGCATTCAATGAATACTGATAATGAAGAGCAGCATGATCTATAACTATTTTTTAATACATAAATTAATTATTAGTTTACTTTTGTGTTCAATTTAAAATCAACAACTCCAATTTTCTGCTCTTTTTTAGTTTTCAGGAGACACAAAGGAAAAAATAATACCCTCTGCAAAATTTAAAACAATCCTGAAATCACAAATTTCTTATGGTGTGTAGAGCATGTTCATCAAGAGTCTCCCCCCCCCCACACACACACATCAAACATAAATGAAATTTCGAGGAGTAACACAAATAATATTGTCTAAGAAATTTCACAAAAAGGGATTTAAATATTTCTAACAATTTTTCTAGTTTTTTTTTTCTGAACATAAAATTTGAAAATACATTAAAAAAATTGGTAAAATAAACAAATTTTAGGAATAATGGATTGCAAATTTTTTATAAATAAATGCAAAAAATTTCTTATATGAATATTTTATTTTAATCTTACACTTTTTTATCGTTTGATCATATTTCTGTAAGTGCATAAATTTACAGAAAAACAGGCAGGAAAAGTAATTGAGAATATTTTTACAGTTAAATCTTTTATTGAAATTTATTGAAAATTGTTCTTTTTGTTAAAATTTTCCTTAACTATTTATATATTAGTCTAAATTAATAAAAAAAATAATATATATATATATATATAGAAATGCACCACTTCATAATTTAGTATTACAAGTTAAATTACTTTAATTATATGCCATTGAATAATTTGAAATGAGGAAGGAAAAAAACTCAAGTTGTAACAAACAGTAGAAATACAATAAAAAGTTTCTTTATAACTTATTTTGATAGTTGAACTGTAATTTAGGAATTTCTTTTCCAACCAATGTCGATGTTTTAAGTTTTATTCTAATATAAATCAAGGCTTAATCACTTTTTATACAAAGATGTGTCTAACATGCACATCGAATTACTAAATTTTTAGTTTCAAGTCTGCAACTAAGCCACAGAATTAAATATTTAAAGACGCAAAAATGAATTCAAAACTTCTTAATATCCCAAATGCTCTATATATTATTTAAAAAATCAAATTAACAATAAATGACCAAAATAGAATGTGTCATCTAATTAAAAAATTAAATAAATTCATATGTCAAAGGGTTAATTTCAATTAAATAAAGAAATATATATTTCATTAATAAAAATATCTAAAAGTAAATTGGGGGGCATATTGCAATTTGAAATTCAACAATAACAAAAATGTAGACTGGTAGATATCAGTTTAAACATTATGTCTTCGAATCCCCAGGTGTCAACCTACTAAGATATGTTGATTTAAATTTCGAGTTCCCATGTTTTTATTTAATGAAGACATGAATGCACCACAGTAACCAAGATGAAGACCTGAATGTACCACAAAGAGTTTTTCTCCAGAGTTCACACATGTGTTTTTAAATAATACTTTTGTCTAAATGATTACTAGCAGAGATGGCAAGATAATCGGTGTATATAGTGCAAATGATTCACAAAAAATCATCTGTTGTCTCAAACTGGCATTTATCATTAGAAAGTCTTTGGTCAGCCCTGGGTGGTATACTAGCATCAATTCCAACCATAGGAACAATATAAAAAACGATATAATATATGAAAATAAATTGATGAACAAAATAAATAAATAAATATTATTCAATTTTAATCTCTATAAGACAGAAAAACATATGTAAGAACTATGAATGCTTTAAGCTTTATTTTTACATTATTTTAATGAATATATTAATTTAAAAATCAGTTTGAAATCCATTCATAATACTATATCTTTCTTAACAAAATGAAAGAATGAAATAAAAAGTTTTTTACTTTCCCAAAAAGAATTCAAAATGTATTGTTTCAGTACATAATTTCATAATATAATTTTATATAAAAATATAAAGTGCTTTATCAATTAACAAATACAATCTACTAAAAGAGGATAGTCATTAATCAATTTGCCAGAGACATTTATGGCTGATAAGAAAATAACATGACACTGACTTTTTAAAGGGGGGGGGGGGGAAGAAAGATCTGTGGTCTAACAAGACAAAATAGCATGTGCAGAATAGTATAAAACCATAAAATTTATAAAATATACACATATCAAACATGGCATTGTCAAAATAGTTAAAGCATCATGTATTAGATAGTTGGATCAGATATCTAGATATGATACCAATTCCTAGTAAAAAAAAAAAAAACTTTTTAAGAGTAAGGAATATAATGTAAAGAAGAATACCAATGACCAAATGGCTGGATAGTATTGAAAAAAAAAATAATCTTGAGCATTCTTGGAGCAAACATTAAACAAATAGAGGATTATCAAGCAGGATAGAACCAAATTAGATGTTTGATGAGAAAGCCTGGGCTTGTAATAGGTTGTAGCATTTGAGAAAAAAACAAAACAACAAAAATCTGTTTTAGTTTTTAATATGAAAATTTTTTAACTTTCTGTTTGTTAATTCATTTAAATAACTAGTTTGGCATAAAAAATACAGATAAAAAATGCAGAACAAAAAGAATTAAACTAACTAAAAAGTTAGGTAATTACGAAAATTTTGCTCCATAAACCAAATATATTTGTTTTAAAGAATCACTCACTGTCGATTGCATTTTACATTTCAATTTCCATTTACTGAAATGAAATGTATTTTGTCATTTCTTTTTTCTTTATATATCCTTTTTTTCTTCTTTTTCACAGTTTTTTATGGTGATGCCTAGAGATAATAATAAAATTCGATTTCACAGACCTTATATTATTGCATATTTTTGTACTTGGTTCATCAGATGGATGTTCATTAACATAAAAATCCTTTATAAAAACATGTGGCTACTTGATATGCTTAAAGTCTAACTTTTAGTTAAGCAACTGCTCAATGTATTTTTAGGGTAATTTATATTTATCTTCTTTTTTGCCCTCAAGATATTCTTTCCTGTTATTTAATAAAATTCAATCAATTGTAGACAATATTCCTTGAAGTCAGCATTTAAAAGTATCATTTGATGCTCCCATTTGTTTTGAGTTACTTTTCTCTGAGTTAAGCAAACCTTGAATCTCATTTTTATTTTTGGAAGTAATCAAAAATCTGGTACTATAAAATCCCTAAACTAAGGCCAACGGTTGCTTACTCAATGTACAATTGTCTTTGAGAAATAATTTTTAGTTATTTGTGACTGAATATTCAAAGGTATTTTACTTCAGCTTAATCTCTCCATTTTTTACTTTTGTAACATCTGCAAATAATTGACTTAGTGATAATGCTTATTACTCATAATGGAGCCCGATTTCTGGCACAGAGGTAGCACTTCTTCCTCATGTTCCAAGAGTCCAGTTAGGGCATGGTTGCTGTTCTGTGAAATGTGTGACTGTGTCCCCCCCCCAGTAAAAAGAGGCAATGCAAGAAAATGTGATAAGTGTGTGGCTAAAGCCATACTCTTGGCACTACTTGAAACAAGAAACACTTATTCTTCAGCTTAAAATCTGCTGATGTATCAGTGTATCTCTGCTGATATATCATGGCAAGTGTAATAAGTAACAACAACAACTCATAATGGAGACAAGGAAGAAGTCATATCTCATGCTGAACATTCTTTGAACTGCTGCTTACACAATAAGTTAATTGCAACCTGAACTTTCTTTGATGTGCTATGTCAAGAGCCATTTAACTCTAGTGAATAAAAACATTAATATAAATAAATAAATAAAAATCAGCATAACATTTGATGATAAGCAAGAATTTGTATGCACAGTTATTAACTTATTTTCCAAACCACAAATGCTTAATTTTTTTTAATGTGAATGTCAAAATCGATAGGAATATTTTAAAAGAGTCAAATTCAACACAAAACAATTAATTCACATTTACAGCAAAAATAATTTACAATAGCTCATTTCAACAAATACTAGCAAATTAATATATTATATATAAACTAACAAATTAAGTAAAGTTGATAAAAAGTGTAAACATTTAGTGCTCTTTTGCAAATATGTAATATAAAAAGGAATTACATATTTCCTTTTTATATTACATATTTACATATAAGAAACAGAAAAGTCAACAGTATTATATTTGTACCTTGTACTTAAAAAGTGAATCTCTTTAGAAATTTCACAACCATTGTAAAAACTATCATAGTTGTAACATGAAATCAATATATCAGTATTTGTTATAATTTTTATATAATGTGATTCAGCAACTTCAATATATATTCATTGATTTGAACAAAAGAAAGGCCCAAGAAAGAATACATTTTACATAATTGATTTTTCAGATGAGTAAATTGTTGAATTTGCTTATTCTTAGTATGAAAGTCTAATAAACTTTTTAAAAGACTTTACCTTTAATAAAAGACTTAGTGCATGTATTGCAAGAATGTTTTCTCAACAGATGGCACTTAATGTTGGATTGATCATTAGTTGTATAAAAACAATTTTGACAAAAATATTTCTTAAAGGTATATTTTGTAGTATTAAGAGAACATTTTGTAATAGAGAAAATAAGGAAAAGCAGTAATTTTATATCAGCCTTTTGAAAATAAATATATTATATGCAAGTTAAAACTATGTATTATATATATATATATATACACACAATGTGTTCTTTCATTTTTTTCACGTTTAAAGATCTTTTTTAAAATATGCATTAAAGCAACATGTAAAATAATGATAACACAGTATACATCCTTCATAAACGTACAATGTTAGTGGAATTCACGAAGCAGATACTGTTACATATGAAAACATTAAGTTTTAACACATAAACTTAGTCACATTTATTGTTCAGCTTGTCATTGTCTAATATTATCTATGAAAAATATGAATAATTTTTAAAGAGGTTGTTAAAAGTTTCTCAGCAACAAATAAAAAAGAATCAAACATTAATTTTTAATACATAAAATCTGAAGACAATAGTTTAAAATAAATTCTACTTAATAGCTAATAAAAAAGCAAATTGCAAAAATATTTAATTTTCTTATAAGTATAAACAAAATGTCACAATTACAAAATTACTAATGAATTTTAATTTGTTTGGATGCTGCTATTGTACAAGGGGGGAAAAAAGGCATGCTAAAGGTTAGATAACAAATAAGAATGTTTTAAAACTTAATTTTCATACTACAATATTTTAAGATTAATCACAAGTTATTCTTACAAAAAATTGCTTTTTCACGTATGTTATTTAGCAGTTTCATTAATTTTACACAAAGTAGCAATTTACAATTATTTTCTTAAAATCTAAAAATAAATGATATAGTTAAGTATTTGCTACAATCAATAATGATCGATAATTGATATTCCACAATCTTTTAAAACTTAAAAACATTTGTCACAATATTTATATTGTATTGCTACGAACATTTTTAGCAATAATTATCAAGAATATTAATTTTTCTCTCTATTAAAATGACAATGAATAAATAAGTTATTTGGAAACAATAACACAAATTTTTTAAATAGTTGCCTCAAGCAAAAGTTTAGTTGCAAATGTAACAAATTTAGTTTTTCTTCAGTATGAGTCTTGGTAGCATTCCAAATTTAATTGATCCTTTAATGTGTAAATGCATATTCCACAAAAATATTTCTTATTGGTATATTCTGTAACATTATTGGAAAATCCTGTAATAATGGAAACACAATTTTATTTTAGACTTTTGAAAACACAGAGCAAAAACAACCATGCAGTAAATTATATATATATATATATATATATATATATATATATATATATATATGTTTTGAAATATATATTTATATCTTATTCTTAAAAGCATTAAGAAGCAAGGAGAAGTATACACTGGAACTAGTCAAACATGCAACAATTCTTCAAGACTCATATTTATCTTCATTACCTTATTTTCGATTGTTATCCAATATGATACTATTTAATGGTTATAATTAAATTTTTATATACTCTTGACCAGGGATACACAACCTATGGCACGCGTAGCATTTGAATTTGGCCCGGGAATGTTGTTAATAATATAAGACCATTTAAAATGAAATGACACTTTCTCAAACAAAGAGGAAAAAAATCTGACACAAAAACGATTTGGCATCAGAATAAATAATGTACAGTTGTTCATTAAGTTTATTTACTTTTTATTATGCTGCTTTTCAGTTTGTTCCCTTCAAGGCTGTCTGCGAGTACGAGTTTTCATATAGGAGAAGCTCGCGGCCATGAAAAATTTGCACACATGAAAATGTAGTATGAGGATCAAATTCAAATTTTTCGTAATGCATTTGATGATTTATTTTCAGAAGTGCCAAACAAATATCGACGTATTTTCTTCTCCATTTTCTGTTGATGTAAATCTAGTGGCTGAGAGTATGCAGCTAGCCTTAAATGATTTACAGAATTCTGATTTTTTCAAAAATCAGTTAAAAGGAAAGCCGATATTAGAATTTTATAAAGACTTACACGAGGAATTTTCGTGCTTAAAGCAAAATTCAGCAGCATGTGCAATTTTTTTGGCAACACTTACATTTGTGAGCAAACTTTCTCGCTAATGAATTCAAACAAATTAAAAATAAGAAATAGAATAGCAGATAAGAACCTTTCTTCTATGCGACGTATTGCCCCAACCGATCTTAAGCTCAACATAAAATCAATAACTTCAAATAGTTAATCCCAGCCATCACATTAATTTTTACTAATTTTGATTATTAATTTTTTTCTCAAAATTTAAATTGTGTTCTCTGTATAATTACCAAAAGGTTTTCCTCTGTTATTCTATTTCAAGTGTGCCCCTTTTTGAGCAGGAATCTTTTTTTAGGTTATGTATTTTAATCATAGCTATAATGTTTGTGTTTTATTAATTTATTTATTGTATAATGTGTATATGAGTAAAATAAGTAAAGTAATAATTGTAATTCATGCATATTGCCACCAAAAAACAAAGTGTTTTCACGTTTTTAATATGTTTTAACATTCATGTGTTGTTTTGGCCCTCATCATGATTCCTTCTCATATTTTGGCCCCTCATCCTAAAAAGGTTGTGCATCCCTGCTTTTGACAATTACAAAAAGTTTAAAATTACTTTCTAGATACACAAAAATATAAACCCAAATATGTGTTTTCGTTAGCAGTACAAATTATTTTTTTACAATGGTGATTGCTAATAGAATAAACCAGACACATGAGTTATAAAAACCTTTTTTTTCTTACTCTCATTGATAATTATTTCAAATGCATCAAACAAAGGCACAAAATATATTTCTTAATATATGCATACCTTTAATTAAAATTTGTATTTTGGCTGCCATTAAAATTTTTTTTCGAACTTCAAGTTTAGATTAAAATTTTGTACTTAAATGATAGGGAAAGACAAAAATTTATGCTTCAAAATCACAAAAAATATTATTAAAATTAAAGGCCAATTTGATATAATTTGCATTTATGCGATAGATTGCATTTTTCAAAGGCAAATTAATGTGTATGTGGATATATAAATAAGAAAAAGCTTCTTACTTCTTGCGAGATATGGTCTGCTATCAGATTTTTAACAGCATTAAATGAAATTGATGATGTTAATTTTCTAATATTCAAATTTATGGTGAATGACAATTAAGTGAGAAAATGATTGAAATATAGTTAAGCGCACATCTATATCAAATTGCACAGGTCAACTATTGGTAATAAATAACCGATGACAAATAGCACTATTTGGGATAGAGAGTCACTTAAATTCCTCAAAATAAGGGAATCATGACTTTGTTCTCATCAGAGTTCGAAGATTAATTCTGTTAAAATTGTGCTTGAGGTGCAAGTAACTGTGCCAATGCTAGGTTCTTAAAAAAGTGCACATACACATACACTAAGTCAAAATACAAAAAAGGATTTTAATATATTTTTTTTATCTAGTTGCAACAAGGAAGGCAACTCTTTTTCAAATCATACCATCACAAGAGATGAGATGTGAACGTTCCTGATGACAACAATCAATTAGTTGTAATATACTTCAAACATGCAGAGTCATTGTAACTATAAATTGAAACAGGCAGGATGCTTTGTTATTGGGTTTTCTTCGGTAATGGACAAGACCATACATTTTTTAACTACAATTTCACAAAAAAAAATATTACAAAAATCTACCAGCAATGTTATATTGTTTAATGATAATTCAAAGATGCATATTTTGGCTAAAATTCAAAATCCATTTAGGCCTTTTGTGATAACATGACACCTTGCTCTGATCTTTCGTTGAATGATTACCAACTCTTTTTCTATTTTAAGAACTTCTTGGGCAACAGTGATGAAGAATTGAAAACAGCAGTGAATAATTGGTTTCATTAAAGTGGCACAGATTTATTAGGAAGACATCTAAAAAATAGTTTATTATGATAAATGTATAAACTGACAAGAAAATTAAAAAATATAGGAAACCATATTTAGCATTAGAAAGTAAATGATTTTTTGGAACTTTCTCTGTTTGATTCATTTTAATTTGAAACTGGACATTATTTTTAAAAAAAATCTCCATACAAACTAAAAAGTGATTATTCATAAATGAAATAACAATCTGAAAAACTAAAGCCAATAACAAATCAAAATCACATGACTTCAAAACAAATCATTATAGTACAAAATAAATAGAATTTCAATGCTGATACAAATACTTTGATCATTACTCACTTCAAGATGATTACAAATGACATTATCTTCTGAATTGATGACTTATAAATGATAAAACTATAAAATGCAACATGCAGATAAATTACATACCTACAAGGTATTTAGTGATTTGTAATAATTTAAAACTGGATGAGGGGAAACAGTCTGTTTAAACAGTTTAATTGTAACAGTATGGATGAAATAAATATATCAGAGAAACTAATTATTTCTTTAATTATCTAAAAAATCAATTGTCCCTAATTTTTATTTAAAAGTAAATAAGTAAATGAAAAAAAATTAATACACTAAATATGTTAAAGAACAAATGAATATATGTTTTAAAAAAATTCAAAACTTAACAAAATTTTTTTTTGAAAAAATAATATTTCAGTCATTTAATTAATTTACATTAAATCATGAATTTTTAAATATTGCAGCAGGAATTGCTAATTTCTTGATGCAAAAAGAAGTAACACAGGGACATTCTTTTGATAGGCTTTTTCTTTTTTTTCATCTCATACATTGTGGAAAGGTTTTTAAGGGCCTTTTTCTTTCTTTTTCATAAGAATAAACAGGTTTAAATATTAGCCTAAGAGTGGCATGATGTAATTTACAAAATGTAAATAAAATATATAAGACATCACATTATTTTGACATTTTGAAAATTAATTTTTAAGCACCAGTTTAGATTAAGATCAGCATTATAATTTTTTTGGATATGAAATTAAATCACTTTCAAATCACATGGCCTAAATAATAAAGCATTCCTAATTAGCAGTCATAAAAAATAATTTCACAGAATCAATAACAACCTCCCATAAAATTCTAAACTTTTTACTCTACCAACTTCCCTATTTAGCATTCTTATATATATTACATATATAGGCCAGTTATAAAATGTTTTTGAAAATTAAAATTAGAAAGTTAAACATTCATTACAATAATTCACTTGATTATTTATACTCAAAAAGATAATTTTTGTATCTGAATATTCTATTTATGAAATTTAAAAAATCGAGAGCTAAGCATATACAATAATATGTGTACAGGTTTAAATAGGAAATCTTCAGTAAGTGTTTTTTACAATTATTAAAAAAAAATTCTATCAAACAGAATGTGAATAATAGAAAAATAGAGCAGAGAAAAAGATATTTTATATATTATCTTGTTTCTTGAAATGATTAAAACTATGAAGTTTGAAATAGTCTCTTCGTGCAAAAGCTTTGCCACAAATATTACAAACATATGGTTTCTCTTGAGTGTGAGTCCTTTGATGACGTTTCAAATTTGATAAGTTACCGGATGAATAAAAACACAAAGAACAAAAAAATCTCTTCAGTGTAGACCCTGCAAAAGAAAATCAGAATTTTTTTTCAAAACTAACAATTTTATTTTGGTTTTTGGGAATTAAGAATTTGAAGAATATAAATAAGTTTTACATAAATTTTACAGAAAAATAAGAAGCAGGGGGAAAACAAACAATACACTTACAAACAAAATCAACAAAAAAGCACCCAGATCAAAGTCAATCTCATTTACAAATGACTTCATGTTATTCAATTACAACGATTTAGGGGGAGGAATCATAACTTTAATCATTATGATTCTACTAAAAAAATATTTAAAAAAAATTCAAAACCCCTTTTTTTCCAACCATTTCAAATAGATTTTTAAGATAACAATAATACACTGGTAGTAGTATGTTGAAATTTATATGAGATTTTTGAGCATTCCTCTTGTTATTTCATCTATGAAACATTTGGAGATTTAAACAAATTATTAACACAAATGCTTCACAAATAAAATTAAGATAAGAATTTATTAAAAGTTGAAATATGTAATTCTCTTTTAGATAGGACATGGGTTTCATACAATATAGTATGTAAAGGTCATTTAGATCCCAGATATTCATTATTAGTTTAATAACTTATATAAATATAAAATCTTATTAAAAGGTAAATCATAAAAAAAAACAGATAAGGATTCTAAAAAGTTTATAATTGATATAAATATACTATTAAAACACGAATTTTCCTTTTCATTGTATAAAACATTTTGTAATAAAAAAGAAAGAAAATTCTACTGAAGCTGCAATATAGTGAATTTATTTTCATTGCAAACTAGAGATAAAAGTTTAAATCAATCTAAATCTTATTTGCTGTAAGAAATATAAGTATCAGATTTGTATCAATATATAGCGTTCACTAAAGCATAATTTATAACATGTTTAAATGCTCATACATTTCTGGAGTTCACAGGTAGTGCCAGCAAAAGGCTAAATGATATCACCTCTGAAACAAAAATAAGCAGTATTCAGATCACTCAATAACATCATAAATGATTCCTTCCAATTGCAATAAGAGATATTCAGATGGTACACATTTGTAAACAAATCAGAATTGCCCAAAAAAGTAGTTTACTTTTTAGTCAGCAAATTGCACCATTCTATTAAATAAGAGAATAATTCTTGACTCATTGGAATAAAACGAATATTGGATTCAAATTTTTGCAAAATCTAAAATAACCAAGAGTCTTTCAACTAAAAGCCATTCTAATACATACAATGTATAACTTATATGAATCTTCTAGAGATACTATCATAAATAATTAATTTTAGATACTCTTTGTATATCTGCTTATAAATTTCTTTCAATCCATTAAAAAAAACTGTCAAAACGAACATTTTTTTAAACAATTCTTTTTTATAAATTAAATGCATTCAGAAACATGCAGAATTTATAAAAATATTAAATACTCAATTAATATTAGTACATGAAGCATAAAAACACAAACTAAAGATTTACATTAAAAATACAAATCTTGGCTTATTTCAAGAACTTCTGAATGATGATTCACAAAAGACCTTTAAGAAAATGTGTAGAAGCATGCTGGATACTTCAGATTTTTCAAGAGCATATAAATTTAAATAATCTTTGAAATAATAATATGCTTAAAAATCTTTAATAAACATTACAGACTAATGAGTACATTTGATGCCTTTTCTCTATGTATTAAGAATGTGAAAAAAAAAATCATCTGATCATTCTGTATCTAATTATCAATCTAATCTTAGAAAGTCTTGTTTTTTATTATCAGTTTTTCAGTCAGAATTCAGAAATATACTGATTTGTTATTAAGTTGTGTATTTCATTTTTACTTTGGAAGTTTTCTGCATATCTTATTAATTTATTTTATATAATTACATTTATTTTCGCATGTTTTTAAATTTATTTTTCTTTTTATTCACATAGAATACTTTTAATTATGATTAAGAAAGATCTTAATATATTATTTCATATAAACTATTTCTGATGAATAAAAAGAAAATAAATTCATAAGATATGCAGTAAATTTTTCAAAATAAAAATGAAATAAACAATGCAACTTAACATCAGATCAACAAATTTCTTAAATCAAGCTGAAAAACAGGCCAAGCTATCCAAACATTAAAGCAATGATGAGTGCAAAGTAACTTCAATTTTAGCAGGAAACACCTACTATTCATTGATTTATAAATTCTTATAAATAATTTATATTCATTTTATTAGCAAATTTAATTTTATTTAAAGACACAAACTTATGAACAAAAAAAGTTAGAGTAACATCTAACAATTTATTATTTATTATTATCATTTACATTTCAAGTCATTACCATAGAAAAAAACCCTATCTATACAATTGAATTTAAAAAAAATTACTTTTTAAAGTTTTTAAATGATGACATATTTGTAAAATATAGTTTTTAACAGAAAATATAATTCTAAACTCCTTTCAATATTGAAGCGTGTTTATTGGAAAAATAAAAAATTTTAAATATTCATGCATTCAATTCTTTTAAAAAAATTAACTCCACTTCTTTACATTTTTAAGAAATGATATCCATACTACATTGGATCTGAAAGAGACTGCATAAAAAGGGAATAGGTGGGTGAAGAGCCCTGCTTTTATCAAAGTATCAATGGTTACATTACATTCAAAATTTATGCAAACAAATTCATACTTCAACTTTTAAAACTGTTTCTACTTAAGAATTTAAATAATAATAATATAGTAATTTAATTTATAAATTAATAAATATCCACAAACAAGACAACAAGATAAAGTAATTAAAATCAAGTGGATAAAATGGCATGTAAAAAACTGGCATAATATTAAACACAAAAAATTCAAACATTATGGTTATTATTTATAAATGCATAAAATGCTTGGTATAGTAATATATCGGAAAGATTTCATTTTGCGTAAAGCAAAATTGGGAATGTTACATACTAAGTAAAAGATACAACATTTTATTCCAAATCAAAATTAAACAACAACTATCAATATTGAATAATTATTTTATTAAAATAATGATTTTAATAATATTTGTAATACAAGAAATTGAAAATAAGCTATTTTAATGAATAAATTAATGTACAGACAATATATCTTTATTGAAAATACAGAATAAAACATTCCAATAATTACTAAAATATAATATATATATATAAAATGAATATGGAAAATTATAAATAAATGTAAGACACAATATCATCTTTCATACTCATATATTTTTCAAAACATGATTTATCTCAAATGAATAGTCAGTAATGGAAAAGTTAAGACAATATCAATGATTAATTCTTTTGCAATGACTAACCTTAAATTATTTAAAAATCAAAATGGTAAATTAAGACATTCAATTAATATATATGCATTATATAAAGCAAACAAAATATGAAGGTAAGAGTAGCAGATATTAAATTAATTACTTCTTGAAAATAATATTTCACACATTTCAATTTGTGATAGACAAAATCAGAATGAAATATTTTAAGCACCAAAATAATAAATGGTAAATTTTATAACATATTTAAGTAATCAACTTTGATTTGTATGTGCTGTTTTGCTCTCAATTTAATATCTCAATATCCATACTACATTTTAATTGAGCATTTTTTAAACTTTTATACCTTCACATTATGAATTTTGTAAATTTTTCATAGATATATATATCTGAAGATAGAGATGAACTATATATATATATATATATATATATATATATATATATATATGGTCTCTTTCTACATGTAATATAAAATATTAAGACTTATGAGAAAAAAACATTAGGGATATTTATTAAGGTTTCAATTATAAGAAATACCATCAAAAGTTAAATTTAGCAATTTATTAAAAGTATTTAATAAAAATGTAATTTACAACAACCAATTTCCATTTTTTTTGCAGATTTACTTTGAAATAAGAGAACTGGAAAGAGAAAACTAGTTACCCAAAATACAAGTGTTGGCACTAAAGTCTTTTGTAGAGTAAATTCTGTAAGAGTAAGAATTCAATAAAATATCCTTTTGAAGTAAATTTAACAAGAACAGTTAATTAACACAACATGCTTCCACAGAACAGTTTTTTAAATAAATATCTAAAATTTCAAATTATTTATTATTATCTTTAACAATACTCAAAAATTTCAAAAAATTTTCATCATCATAAATTAATGACTAAAGCATTTAAATTTAGTAATGACCACTGACAGAAAAATTAAAGTAAAATGAATTTGAGATAAAATTTATCATTTACATGTAAACTGAAATGCATAAAAGTACTATCTCAAATTTTATCACTCCTAATATTTAAACAAAATATATTCAGTGTTGATATTCTATGGTTGGTCTTTGACCTACAGTTTCCCTATTTGGCACAAATATGTTTTGGAGAGAGAAAACATGTCCTTGGGAGCAATCTTTAAAATTTTTAATTAAAATTTAAGTGATACTTTTGCTCCACATTAAATTTCAAAACATTGTCTTTTTAATAATATCAAAATAGCAATTATGCAAATTTTATCTAAATTTTTACAATTTTTAAAAATATTGTTTTGCATATTTTTTAACAACAGTTTTATTTGTTGCAATGACAGAATTCTTTGTTCTATCATATATATAATTAAATGATTTCCTCAGATTGTTGAAACTAGGGAAGAAAGATCTTATTTATTAGTTTTGAGTTTGCATATAAAAAAATGAAGATATAACAGAAAAACTCAACATATAATTAGTAAGCAGAGCACTAACATAGTTATACTTTTAATAGCACTAAAATATCATGAGATTTGATTTTTATTAGCAAGATTTCTAAACACAATAAATAGAATAGTTAAAAATAGCACATTTCATTGTTTATCACAATTTGTTTGACACCACAATCAAAATCCTCATTAACGTGATTAGCAACACATAAATCCTTCTTGTTTGCACATTATTTATACCCCCCGCCCGAAAAAATGCTCTATTTTCTTTAAGACAGTTCTCTCTCAATAAAAATATCATACTAAAGCATGAGGAGTTAATATTAATCTCTAAAAATAACTGTTCTCACTACAACAGCAAAAATGTTGCAATAGAGCAGAAACATTCCCCTCTATAAATTAGAAAAAGTATATATCAGTCTGATACCTCTTTTAGAATCAATAATCAATAAATAAATTAAACTATTTATTTTGAGAAAATATTTCTTAAAACTAGCTTCAAAAGGATCCACAAAATATATCCATATAAAATTAAAACAATTTTAAAAGATATTTTAACAACTAGAATATTTAAAAAGTAAAGATCATAATTTTTTCAAAAAAAAAAGAAGTTAGTTTTATTAAATGAATAACAATAATTAATAATTTCGATAATATTCCACAATTTGAATATGTTCTTAGAAAGAGTTTTAATATAAGTAAAAACAAGGATTTAACAATTACAAACCATGCAAAAAAAATTTCAGTCACACTAAATTACATTACTAAACACATTAATTTGCTTTCAAATGTCATTTAAATTACTCTATTCAAGGCGGACAAATGTATATAAAAGTAATGTGGATGGATTAACAGAAGAAAATAAAATAAATTCAATAAAAAAATTTAACATTTTATTAATGAATAGGGTTTCTTATTTGAATTATTTTCAACTTTTGAATCCTGAAATGCCCCTTTTCACCCAAATTTATTGCCAAATGTTGCCAATGATACAAAACCAAAATTGAATAAAATTAATTAATTACTGAATTCAGAAAATATCAATATATTGTTTGTCATTGTGAACATACAAATACAGTTTTAACTTAGTTTAAGTACATTAAAATTAAATTTGAAAGCACAGTAAGGAATATTTTATGATGAACCTCAAAATCTTGATCTACGGTCAGATAACAAGATCAACACATGAACAAACAAAACTCTCTTCAAATTTCTAAACCACACCTATGGATGGGCAGTTGGCTCATGCCATGAGATTTAGCGTGCATCAATACCGTATACACGATGGATATTTAGTGGAATTCAGGTTTTGAATCTGAAATCCTCAAATCCCAAGAACTTTCACACAAATATAGGAAATTTGAAAACTTCAGCATGCATGAGTGAGAAGTGTTTAAAAAGTACATTCCTATTTACAAGAATAAGACTGAAAAAATCTAGCACCAATTGAGCTAAAAAAACTAACATGTATCAAGCTAAAAGTGTGTGTGGGGGGGGAAACCCCAACAACATAAGCCTATGTGATGAACCTAAAATGCAGGATGCCTACATAATCCTAAAAAGAAGAAGAAATAACAATCTTATTTTTTCAATTTTTTTTCTCTAGATTTAGAGAGAATTAGTTTGAAGGCATTAAAATTTAATTATAATAATTACCAAAACTTCAAATTTATTTATTTAATTTAAAATAATTTTTAATCTAGAATGTCCATGCTTATATACATGCAATTCATCTATATTAATAAAAATGGATCTTGAAATGCGTTGCTAAGCGCAAAACTGGAGAACAGCTCGACCGATTCGGCTAATTTTTATTTTAATATTTACGTTAAGACACGAGGATGGTTCTTATGGAGAGAAAAAATGAAAAAACTGCGTGGAAAATAGTTAAAACAACACTTTTCTTACTTTCCCGCCAAAAATCTTCATTTCCTTCCCCCACACCAACTGAGTAAGATAGTAGGAAGTAATAAATTATGATTTGTTTAGAAAGAAATACGCGAAGTCCGTTGGTTTTCGTTCATAGATAACGGGATGTTTAAAAAAGAAAGAAAATAGTTGTTTTTATTATTAGTCTGTATGGATATTTAATCTATGCCTGCTCACAATAAAGTCTGGACATGGAAGAAGAAAAAAGAATAACAAAAAGAAAAAAGGGGTTGAAGAAAGAAAAATAGTGAAGAAAAAAAGGACAGAAAAGAAAAGTGCGTGCGCGTCACCATTATTTCCTCTGTGCGCGGCATTTTCCAAGCTGTTTTCAAACTTTCGCATCTCTTGAAAACCAATCGTGTTTTTATTAGTTTAGTGTATTTACATTTATGAATATTTGAATCTTAGTATTCTATAAAAACGTAGAATTTTAGACCTTTCCCTCCACCATTTAAGTAAACTATCAATTCCGGGACAGTCATTGCTCGGATAGAAAGAGAAAGATGAGTAGTACTACAATGAACAGAACATCTGAAGAAAATAATACTATAAATGAATTATATGATTATCAAAATTTGTTTGGTTTAAAAATATTTTGGTGAAAAACCTGTTATGAGACACAGCTATATAAAATATTAAATGAAAATTTTAGCGAGCATTAATACTGGCGAACCGACTGATCGCCAAAGGCGGCTAGTGTTTAATGAAACTCAAGACAGTTATAAGTTCATTTCTATAACATAGTTGAGTAACAAATACACAAAAATTTCCATATAATGTATTAAATTATGCTGAATTATAAACTGAAAAACAATGTAGGAAAAAAATATTTTAGATTCAAATAAGATTTATCTCTAGCCTAAAATTGAAAATAAAAATCTTTTTTGAAGAAAAGAAAAAAAATGTTAAATATCATTATGACACATAAATTGTGCCTGAAAATAATATGGATAGGCAATTTTTGAAATAACAGTTAAAATAATGATGCAATGATCATAAAAAATAATTAACAAAAGGAATCATAAACTAACTACAATGCAAAAATGAAATACTTACACCAAACATTTTTTTAATGGTATAGTGATAAAATGCAAAATAAACTGTTTCAAAAATTTACAGGTAATAAAAAACTTTACTTTTGTGACCATTGTATAAAAAATCCTTTGCACATGAAACTTAATCATTCTGAAATATAAAATCATTGCTTGTTCTTCAATTTGCAAATGGTTGGAAAATGTTTCACAATGTTCGATTCTCTGCTAAAATTTCAGACTTAAAAACGCAAAGTTTCTGACATCACTTAATAAATAAAAAGTAGAGATTTATGAAATTCTATTGACAGGTAACAATGTAATTGCACTAAAATATTCAGGTTGAATAAGATAGATATATCAGCAAGAAGATGGAAGAATTTTTCAAGAAATATCAAACAAAAAGAAATCTTTTCATGGAACAGAAGTCTTAAGCATTTCCTATTTCAAGATGCTCTGTTCCCCATCGCATAAAGGTAAGGAAATTTTATATAAATTGCAAAATTTGTTAGACCTCTAGATTGAAATTGCATTATACAAAGACATACACAATTTTGGCTATAAAACAATGGAATAGGACTGGAATGAAATAATTAAATATTTTCTTTATTTATATAAAAGTAATAATAATAAGGAGTAGAAGTGAATGAAAGGTAATTGTATTGGCATGATATTTAAAGAAAAGCCGCAAGAGTACTTTAGGAGGAGGAGCATAAGGAGAAACATTTTTTTTTAAATGTAGGGTGTGACAAACTGTTTCAATAGATATTACTTTTCTAAATGATCAACAATGTTCTGGGAATTATCAAAATGTTCTCAGAAGCAATATATTTCCAACTAGGAACATCTATTATAAGGGAACTAAAAATTCCAACAAAAAATGCATCAATTCATATCTCCTGTCCACCAAGAGCTAGTTTTAAGTGGAATCAAGGGAATGTTATAGACTGAATAGTCATAACAATTCCCAAAGGTTCAATTGAAAACCTTAGGGAAATATTTGAACCAGAGATCATGAGCATAATCATCAGTTTTCGATTATTCAGAAACTAAAGCAACCAGTAGAGCAAAACTTGTTCTTGATCAAGTCACACATTTTCATAAAGTCACTTACTAATTCAAATAATTCCCAACAGGATTTTCAAGATGATTAAAATCCTATGAGGAAATAATGTACTTAAATTTTGGAATGCAACCAGAATTTAAATACAAAATAGTCAAAGTCCAAATATTTTTAAGATAAAATATTTTGTTTTTAAATATTTTTTCAAAACTTTTATAAAACATATGACATTTCTTTGTTGCAATATATTTCGTTCTGAATCCATATTCTTATTTCTTTGCACTATTCTTTCAAAAAGTGCCAGTCCATAAAATTTTGAAAGGCATTGTGTACATATATGATGAATTATTAATCATTTTTCTTATTAATTTCAATATAAACTCAGAATTAAGCAACTGTAATAATTTCCTTTAATCTATTAAGGATAAAAATTCAATTAACCATTTCAAATTTCTTTTAGCAATTTTTATGACCCCTCCGCCAATTTTCAAAATAGAATTTGTTTTTGGAAACGACACTATAGTGATTCTTGATAGAAATTTGTGGCCAGTAAACACTCTGTATTCATAATTATTAGATAAAAAAATTATTGTAAATAACAATGAAAAACAATATATATATATATCTAACATCTCTCCAATCCAACTTTCAGGAAAATTACCTAAAATATGCATTAACATAGAAGAACTATTCTGAATTTTTCTATTATTGTTCATTTACAAAAACAATTCAAACATAACTATATAAACAATCTAATATCAAAGATGTTTTGCTAAATGTAATTTCCAACTTGATCTAGAAGTGAAACGTGACTGGCAAACATCACACACAAAAGGCTTTTCCCCAGTGTGTAACCTTGAATGACATATCAATGATACTTTGTGATTGAAACTCTTTTGGCAAACAGGACAAACATGAGGACGTTCCTGAGTGTGTACTAACTGATGTCTTTTCCAGTGAGATCTATACAATGTTTTATAAGGACAGTATTCACAATAATGAGTTTTTGGTGCACTGGATCTTCTGCTTGCGATTCCAATAATGTAATCTAGAAAAAAAAAAGGTTAGAAAATAAAGTGGGGGGATGCATAAAAAACTAACCAATGTTGCAAATAAAATAAATAAATAAATAAAATAAAATAAAACAAATAATGTCAAACAACAAAATAAAAAATAACTAAAAGATTAGATAAACAAAATAAAAATAAAATGATATACACCCTTTAAATTTCAATTGAAACAAGATAAATTTTTAACTCATAGTATAAAATTTTGTTAAAAAATTTATTAGATTGACATTTCACTGCGAAATATTTCAAGGGTAAAAGTGAGACAGATTCTGTATTTTAAAACTAATATAAAATGATGAAGCTATTAACTATCTTGATTGACAACTTTATGAATTTTTAGAAAATATCAACATGAAGTAATTCGGCGCATCATATATTTTATATGTTCTACATATACTGCATGATATGAAATCTTATCTCAAATTCATAACATCAGATTCAGAAGTTGAAATCTTGGAGCTAAATCATAGAAAAATGTTAATTTTTTTAATCCTAATGATTTTTAAGCATATGAATATAAAACCTATAATAAAAATTATCCCTTTGTTTCATTTAACTTCAGTATTTGAAATTAAACTCTGATTATAAAAATGATTATCTTACAATTGATTTAAGATAATAGGGATTTAAAGAGATATTCCAGAATAAATATCGCATGCAAGAAAAAAAATTATTTGATCTGATGGTAACAAAGAAATTTAAAGTGTCAAATAACACAAAGGCTTCTAAAAATCACCAGACATTTCATAAAACAATTATTGCAATAATCATCTCCAAAACAGTTGCAGAATCATAACATTTAGTATAAAATGTAATTAAAACACAGCAATCTAGTTAAACACAACTTCCAAATAAATTTTCCGAAACAGAACACATTTATGTTTAGCATGAATAATTAAAAAAGAAAACAAACACATCTGAAAATGACAACAAAATTCAAGGTTGAAATTTTTACAGATTTAAATTTTAAAAAAGAGAAAATGGTTTGTAAGGAGCTTATTTTCCAATCTAATGCTTTTTGGAATTTGGGGGAAAAAAACTCAAACTGTGATTTAGAAGAATCTGTGATGCATTTGTGTTTTGAAAAGTGATTGATAAATATTTTTCATATTAAAATACTATATTTGATGGATCACTGAAATATCTCAAACCAAAGAACTTTTGAATTTATCAGCAACTCATTAAAGAAGGTTAAAGTTTGTACTCTATGAATTATTTAATCTCTAAATATTTGAATAGGACTGATTTATTGAATGACAAATGACATTTCTAAAGATTAATTTTAATGTTTTGATTAAATCTTCCTCTCTTATAACATACAAGCAATTATTGCATAAATTCAGAAAGCAGGACCAATTTTTAAGCAACAGCAGAAAAAGCTGTATTTTTAAATTGTGCTCAAGATTTGAAATTGAGGTACATATTAAGGAGATGTTTTTAAAGTAAAAGAGCACCTGTATTTCTCATTAAAAAATTAGTAATTACAATCAAATGTGCAGAACTAACATTTTCATTTGCAGAATATATTTTACTTTTAAAACAATGTGGAGAAATGCATTCAGTACTAATTATACATTTCTGAAAATTCTATTTAGATATTCAAAAAAATGTAATTGTTTTTATAAAAATAAAAGTGTGAGGGTATTAATTAAACTAAATCTATATTAAATACATAAATAAAAATAAGTTTAAATGAAAAAAAAAATATAAAACTAATGCTATATCTAAAGTATTGAAAAATTAAAACAAAAATTCATATATGTAAAAATAAATATAGCAACTACAACAGTTTAAAAAAAAATGCAAAATTACATAATTCATAATTTATTTACAGCCCAGTAAGAATTAATAAAATCATTTGAAATCAAGAACATCTAAAAGATAAATTATGTAATGCTTGAAAATAAAATTAATTTCAAGATAAATTACAAAGATAAAATTATGTGATGAAACTTGATATTATAATTCAAAATAAATTTCAATCACTTCAACACAGAAATAAAATTAAACATTTTCAACATTTCATCATATAAACACAAACTCCACCTATTCAAAAAACTTTATAACCTTATTTTAAGAATGCCTCAAAAACTATAATTTTTACTTCATTGTTCCTATATTTTGTAATACAAAATATTTTTTAAGGCAGTTTATTGATCATACTTTTAAAATCAAAACATAACAAAAGTCTTCTACTGATTTTTTTGACATTTTTATAAAAAACTTTTTCCTCTAAAAACTGGAATAGAATTGCAAGTGATTATGAGATTAAATTGAAATTATTTTGAAGATGAATTATATGAGTACATTATCTTTCAAAATACCTCTTTTATGAAAAAACAGACCCCAATCTATCTTATATTAAGTCTAGAAATGATAAGAAAGAATCATCACAAAGACATTTTAACATTTTAATATATCATATATCTATTACATGTTTTTATAAAATTACCACATTTGTAATTCAGATCCAAATAGCCAATAGTAAAGTTGTTCTTATATATTATAAGTTTACTATATGGAGAAAATGAAAAACCTTCAATTCCAGATATTGTAAATAGTTAACACTTTATAGTATTAAAAATAATAGTATATTAAAATATTTTAGCAACATTAAAATGCTTTACATTATAAAAAATGAGCTGAACACAGTCTAAACACTAACTATTCAAGGATAACTTCTGCTTTAAATATCAAAATTCAAGCACACAGACATAAAAGTTCAATTAGTTAAGGTTTAATAAGAAAATATAAACAAATGCTTCATAAATTTCCACATTTTACTAAAACAGAAATGCACATGAAAATAAATTTTGTAACACTGTACATGAGTTTAAAAAGCTTGAGGAAAAAGATGTTCAATTACAGAGCCATAGAAGGAATAAATAATACAAAGATGATATAAATGATACATTTCAATGCTTTAAAAATGCAACTTGAGATTGCAAAATTTTAACAAAAATTTGTGAAAATTAAAACATAAGTAATTTTATTAAAATTTCATTGATAAGATATAATGAAAAATAATATAAACAGAGTCAGTTATATAACAATCTGAAAGTGGTCGTTAAAAATCTAATGAAAATATTTTTGACAATTCCCTTTCTCTTAAATATACCTATGGAGAGACACACAAAAAATAACAAACAATAAAAGAAAAACAATGAATAAAATTTAGTAATATGTTTATACATGAACCCTTAACCTTTATATGATATACAGATGGGTGGAAGAAATAAATAATTTCTTAAAAAATTAATCAATATGTAAAAGTTTATTTTACATATGCATTTGTATCAAAAGAATTAACATTCAAAACTCCTTCCAATAAACATGCAATATAAATTAAACTTATTAAAAAAATTTTGACCTTATAATGTGAATATAAAAGTCATGAAAGCAAATGTAAACTTATGATGATAAATTCACAGCATTTCAGTATTGTAAATGTGTATTTCTAAAAAAAAATTAATTTACGTTAAAAAAACATAAAAAATTACAGTTAAATATAATGAAGTCTGATATTATCTTTCATGTTTAACTTGATTTAAAAGAAGATAATACATAATAAATTTTTAAAAAATGGCAATTACACATGTGAAATATTAGAAAATAAATGCTCGTTAAGTAATTATACAATCTTGGAAACCATAGATTTTAAGACAGAATTTAATTAATTTTATAAATCCTCTTTATCAATTAAATAGGTTTACATTATAAAAAATTGTTATCATAATTATCCTTGTTATTCAAAAAATTATGACTAAGATTTAATTAAATCAATAATAAAGATTATGGTGTAAGATTTAATTAAATCAATAATATTCTGCTGCCTTATACCATTAATGTATACATTGAGGTTTTTATAAAGACATTAGCTAATACTTTAGAAAGAAATAACTTTTTAAATTATTGACCAACTATTTGAAGGAAGATATTAACATATTCACAAAATAGATTAGTACAATTTTGTGTTCAGCTGCAAAACTTAATTTTTATTTCTTTATATTTTCTGTTTATTCAGTACTGCATACTTTCTATTTATTTTTATTTAAGAAACAAATATCAAAATCTCTTTTAAAATTTATTAAATACTATACATATTCAGATATACAGATGAAAAAAGAAAGAAAGAAAAAGAATATAAAGTTAAAAATTTTATTTTAAGATGTATTTTGTTTCCAATTTAACATTTCTCTCTTGAGTTTTTAAATATAATTTACCAAATAACCACAATAACCTTTTAAAAAATGATGAAATAAATTACATTTTTTTAAAAAGTTCACCAAGATTCCACTAAAAAATCTTTTGCTTGTTTCATAAAAACATACATTTTAATAATTATTTCATAAAAAATCTTTTACTTCAATAAGTAATTTCATTAAATATTTTAATACATAATAATAAATATTTTAACAAGAAATAGCAAGTATAAAGTAAGTAAAAATAAAAGTAATAATATAATCCAGTGATTTTACTAATTTATTTTGAAATTTTACCTAAAATTATCTATGAAATTATTCAAATTTAAAAAGAGTTGTTCTTGTAACACAATGATCTCTTCAGAAGGTACATATAAAGAAAATTCTTCACTATCTTGCATCATCAGAGATCCCAGAGGGAGAGGGCATAACAATAACAATAGCTATAAACAAATAATTTACTTACTACATGCACATTCTTAGTTTTGCAAATGTATAAATTATTATTTTTTTAAATTTCTGCAAAAATATTTTAAAAGACAACTTTAGATAAATATTGAATATTGTTTTATAGCAGTAATGAATTAATATTTAAAAAAATAAAGAATAAATGTAAAAGGTTGAAATTAGTTATGCAATACTAGATCCTCCCCCCAACAATAACACAAATAGCATTATCAATATTTGCATTATAATACATAAATATAGTAATTATTTAAATTTGCAATAATTTACTTTTTAAGATATAAATAATAATTGATATATATATATATATATATATATATATATATATATATATATATATATATATATATATATATATATATATATAAAGAGAGATGTTAAATGTTCATTCCCTTAAAAAGAGCTAAAACAAAATAAGCAATGAACAATGAAAAACAATAATAAATAAAACAAATCAGGAAAAAGAATTAGAAATAATTAAATCTGTTCACTATTCCACCTAAAACTATTTATTTCCTTCCACCCAAGAAAAGATTATTTTCTATGTACATAAAATGAAGATTTATCTAAAAAAAATTTAAATGAAATAAATCTTCAATATTACAATAATTTTCAACTAAGCTATTTAAAAATAAATCTCAATGCATTATTTATATAATCATTTCACCAACAGAAAATCAAAAACAATTCAAAGGCATATAGTATTTTATTAGATTTTTGAGAAAAATAATAAAAGGTTATTTTAATATATATATTAATGTAAACTCACATATCTTTGAAACAGAGTTGTAGTCGAAGAGAGATAAGATACTTAGTCTTTAGATCTCACTTTTATTCCATCCCGGAAGGTATAATTTAAGAAGGAACAACTAAGTATGTCAATATACATTACAATACAAGAGAGAAAAGAACCCCATAAATATTTTTCCCAGTGATTATATACCACGAGATTCTGATAGGGATTCCTTTACACTTGTCAATCTAGGTAAATTTTAAAAGAATTTGCCTAGCTTGACAAACTGTTATCTCTTCACTTGGGGTTTGGAAATTGTCAATTTCAAAATAAAAAAGGTGAAAGTGGATCAGGAAATAAGAGAACATTTTCGAATTAAGTTAATATGGGTTAAATTAGGATAAAAATTTGTTAATTAAGTGGGATTTAATTTAGAGATATCATTACGTTCATTATATATAATGAATATTTGAAGCTTTATTTTCAATAACAAAAAATATTTCATATGCATAAAGAATTTAGTTGCTTAACAAAGGGGTGGAAAAATATGCCCGGTCAGCTTTCAAGCGAAATTAATATTCCTTGAAATCTTGTGTGAACTTGTATAGGAAGCATAATATCATAAAGGTGTGTATGTTGCTTTGAAAATAAAGGATTAATTTTTCACAATCAATATTCAAATATAACGTTTTTCTAGAATACTCTGATAAATGTTGACTTCTTTGAAAACTGCAGATTTAAGTCTTCCAACTGATTTTTTTTAATCAGTAAAGTTTGCATCTCTAACTCACTTTTTTTAAAAAAGAAAGGAACAAGAATTAATTAATATGAAATAGGATTGCAATTATTTGATTTCATTGATGAAATCAGATATAAAAGCCCAAAAGTGGGCAGGAAATTTTACTCAAAAAAAATAAATAAATAACAACCTGACGTAAATTATGCAGATTTTCGTTTGAATTTCTTGAAGAGTACGCTTTGGAAAATATCTAGTAAATTTTTAAAAGCAAATCGAATAGGAAAACATCAATCGGTGTTGAGGTATTATGGATATATGCAGTAATAATAATAATAAATGTCATGTGCAAGTATAATTGAGTTTTTAAAAAAAATCTTTTTAAATAGTTTTAAAATTACAAAGTAGGTTTTATTTGAGAAATTTTACTCAAAATACATTCATTAAAAAAATGTCAGCATATTTGAAGGATTATTATTTTTCCCCTTTTCAAATACTTTTTTTATTATGTTATGAAATACATAAATTATTTTTAATACATATATATTCACTTTAAAATATAAGTGGAAGGTAATTTATATAAAATCCAATATAAATAAAATTATGTAGAATAATAATAAAATTCAAACAGAAATAAAAATGGATTAACAAATTTTTATGATTCATTCTATCAACAAACAAATCATAATTGTATAGTAGACTATTTTTAGTATATCTTTGTACACTACCTGTGTAGTAGGCTATCTTTAGTCCACACGCACGCACGCACACAATGAAAATCTATTAAAATTATTTTTTAATAAAATGAAAAGAAAACATTCATATACTTATAAAAAATATTTAAAATCGAACAGATGCCGTCCAACCCCATCTCAAAAACTAAGTGCTCTTTGATTATTACATCTAATGTAAACAATTCTGTTGTAGATCCAAAACATATTCAATCCTATTTATGATAATTATTTATGGTTTATATGTTTTATTTTTGGAAAAATAATCTTATTCAATATTTACAAAAGTTTTTAATTCAAACAAATATTTATAAAGTACCACTAAATTTTATACTTATTTTTTTTAAATTATTATTATGATATTTAGAAAACAAGGATTGAGAAATGAATGACTTGTTTTTTGTTCAAGTATACATTTCTCAGCTTGTATTAAAATTCATGCAATCTTGAGAAAAGCATAAAAACAACTATGATAAATCTTAATATTTTTAAAAAAATTGTATAAAGGAGAAATTAAAATTTTAGATATTTAACAAAGATCAAGTAATCATTTTAACTGGAAGAAAAAGGTATAATTACTGAAATTTTTTAAAATGATGAAACAGAGAGTATATTAATGGAAAATAAATAATGACTTAAACTAAAAGATTAATACTTCATTTCTCTGATTGAAAATAAATTAACACAAAAAATATATATGAAAAACATTAAAGAAAATGTTCTATGAAATAATAACACAGAATACAAAACAACAGTAGACTCCCCCCCCCCCCCATGTTTCAGCATCAACTAAGTCGTTTTAATATGCTGTATTATTACATATAAAATACATTTTTGCAAAGCTGATGATTAGATTTCAATATTTTTCACAAACAATATCAAATTAAAGACAATCTAGTAAGAAGGAAAATCATTTATTATATTAGTTTATCATTATATTACAAAAAAGTATTATTACAATCAATTTTTAAAGCAAAAAATTACAAAATAGCCATAAAACATTAATTTACAGAAATATTTTTGGTATATTAATTACAAAAAAAATTATTGACATACTTATTTGTATTACAAATATATTCCATGTTAGATTCAATTTAAAAACATTCATTTTTCAAAAATTTATATTTAAAGTAATAATAAAAATAGTAGCAAGTATTTCACTGCTTACTGAATAAAATATTAAAAAAAAAAACATATTCCTAGGTAGTTAAACTTTCTACTTGCAGAAGCAAACAAATTACTTTTGTTCAACCTCACTATATTTAAGCAACAGAGACCAAGTACAAAGAAATATGAGCACCTGTATGGTGATATGATGTATGTTGCTTGTATCACGTCAGCAGTAAAAGTTGTTAACAAATAACTATGTCTTAAAAGAGTCTTATTGTATGCAATCAATATACTTCCTAGTTATAATATCCGATATCCAAAGAAACACATTAATATATTTTGCAGAATATACGGCACCAGTTTTAGAAGAAATCATGTAAATAAAACTTTAGTAAGTTCATGCCACCTTTTAAAAGACAAATTTAAGGAGATGACAAAAAGAAATTTACTAAATTGATAACTAAATACACAACATTTCTTTTACTGAATTGCCTGCAGTCTTTTTTCAGCCCAGAGACCAACTATAAAACTTTAGAAATTCACTCCTAACTCTATGGCAGCAATTATCAATAGCTGTTTATTACAAAGAAAGTAGAGGTAATTGCTTCATGATCCAACATACTCAATATCTATTCACTATACACAAAAATACTACATCTCCAATGAATTTATGATACTAAGTAGAGAGAGAGGCTTCAAAATAATTCTGTGCCCATAGTTTTGTACTGACAAGGTCTACTAGTAGCAAAAAATTCTCTGTAGGATATTATACATCTACTTTTAATCAGATAGGTTAAATTTGGAGAATGCTTGGAAAAACATTTACTCTAGATTGTTTCTTGCCACCCACAAAATGCTGAGATGGTTTCAAATTAATATGAGGCAACTTCTTGAAATAAGTTTCATTGGCATGTTATTCTACATGAGAAAATAAATATTGATGACTAATGGTTATTTTGGGAGATTGCATCCACTCATTTGAGGTAATGTCATGTTAAGGAAAACAATATATTTTTTAAAAATAGCAATATGCCCAAGCAAGATTAGATAAGTATGACGGAAGGACATTTTGTTTGATCCCTTCAATACCTTGACTTGAAAAGTTGCACGGATATTTGAAATCCAAATGTTGTCTTGAATTTCCATCCCATCACTTCTTTAAAACTGGAAGCTGATTTGCATAATAAATGGGCCTGTATTCAATTAAATATTGTGCATGGTGTCAAACATTTATTCCCATGCTGAATACAAAGTGCACTTTACAGAAACTGTGTTAAAACCTTTAATGAATAAAAATTTTATTACAAAGCGTTTTGACTATTTTGTTTCTTTTCTGTTTCACACTTATAATATATATAACAATTTTTCGATCAATAAATTAATTAAGTTCATTTAATATTTTTTAATCACATCAAAACACAAACAAGATATAATTTATTTATTTTTATAATTCAATTTTATTTAAATATTCAGTTTTAAGACAATACAAAATCAGTCATGAAAAATAAAATAAAGTAACTCCGAAAAAGCAGAAAAATAAAATTTATAAAGGAAAGCTTTTCTTCAAGATATTTATTATGTATATGTATTAAAAATAAGAAAAAGAAAAAAAATTCTAAAACTTTATTTATATAGAGCAAATTGATTAATTAATTGCTATTGGACATGAATAATGATATATAGTTAGTGTTTTAAGCCATCTTAGAATGGGAATTTGTAGCAGTTTGTACATTGAGGTTGTAGCAGCAATCACATTTATTTCAAAATCTTGATTACTTGTTGAAATACTTTTCTTTACAGAATATATTAATTGGAGAGAAATTAAAGGATTAAATATATTAAAATGGCATTTGGGCCAAATACAGCATATATCAAAACCATATAAAAACTTATTGTACATATTAACAATTATTAGCTACAACTTTTAAAAGTGTAATGCTGAAAAAATTAAAAATATAAGTTGAAAAAACAAACAAACAAAGTATAAAATTTCAAATTACAGTAAAAAATTCTTAATTATGTACAGCAAAAAGTTGGTTAAATAACAAGGTGGGGGAGTTTCCAAGATGAAGAACTAACAGCATACCAATGTTAACGTGACAGGTGTGCATTATATACATTACCTATGAATATCTCTATATGCCGGTCATATCACCCATGCATTTCTGGAAATCAAACTCATGGAATGGTGATGCTTATGATGATGCATTTTTAACTGGAACAATTTTTGAATGCCACTAAATGGCTCCATGAGTCAATTACTTTTGAAATAAATATAATAATAGTAACTTGACTTTCAGCTAGCCCATATTCAACCATTAGTATTTTATTCATCAGCTGTTGAGGGGAAGATAGGGAGGGGGGGTAAGATAAATATAAATAAACAGGGTTGGGTTGGATTGTGTAACTTCCACTTGGCAGAATCATTAACGTTTCTGATCTCCCAATGAATTCTTTTTTTTTTTTGTTAATATATAACTATAACTATTATTTGGGTTTTACCATTAGTTCAGTTATATTTTACTTAGTTTTCAATTACATTTTGCACACTTTTCTTTTTATAGCTTCTTATAGCAGAAAGGTTTGGTTTCAGTCTATGGTGGCAAGGAAACACTATTTATCAAGGGAAGAATGTGCTTGTATTATGAATGAACTAAAATATGAAAAAGATAGCAAAAATGAAGGCATTAGGGCTTAGATTTGTTTTTTCATGGCTAGGTTTATCAATGCTAAATCTCTTTCCTATGGGTTGATTCTTCCATCCTGTGAGCACATCTTTGATAGAAATACCGTCCCGAAAGGGTTGAAAAGAAAAATCATGAACTTTGAACTTGTTACTCCTTCCACTCCTGTTCACTTATAACTATTTTTTCAGAATTTAATTTTAATATTTGTAGGAAGAAAATTATTAATTTTATCTCATTAGTTAATCAGTTAATATTACTTTTTTTTTAAAAATATAATAAGATAAATTCATTTTGGTGCACTTTTTAAATCTTAAATTTATGTAAAAAGCACATAAATTTAAGTTTTCCTATATATATATATATATATAATACTGCTAGAATGAACTGACACCAGCACTATGTGTTTAATACTGTTAAATCACAAAAATTTTAAAATCTCAGAATGCATGAAATAATTTTAGTTTAATAAAAAAACATAACATTTCAAATTTAAGAAATAATAGATTTCACTGAATATGAGATATATTTTGGAGCTGAGAAACTGTCAGAGGAGACATTAATTAGATATAATAGAATCACCCCATTACCAGAACTTTTTAAATGTTGATGCAATTAAAAAGAATTTTAACAATAATCTATACACTAATGAAAACAAGCTCTGAATAAGGAACATCAAAACAGTTATACATTTTAAACACACAAAAAAGATTTACAAACAGACGTACGAGGCATAATTATCCTTGACTATCTCTAATACTGATTTCTATCACTTATTTTAGGATATAATGAATATTTCGTAACCTGATATAAAAAATTACATGAAAATCATAAATTATATAAATAAAACAATTGAAGATTATACTAATTTATTCTATCATTCAGATCTTCTAAAGTCTAAATTTGATGCGATTACTCAAACATATTATCTCAACAAAATAAATGACAATATGGCAAAGAACAAAAGAATAAGTATATCACCATTCTTAATAAATCAAATATTAAATTCCTTAATTCATGATCCCTTCTTTAAACTTTATAAATCATCAGTTTTTTTAAAAAAATGTTACATAAAAAGTATGATTATAAAAAACAAAACATACCAACTGTATTATTTTATAAAGCAATTTTAAATATTATTTTCAATGGAGGCATAGCTAAAAATATGTTATAAAAGTAAAATATTTAAAAAAAATGTTTATTGTCCCTTTTACTATTGCTCCAGCCATGCAAATTCTACATTGACAAGCTCTTTTTCTGTTTTAAATGAAGAGTGTATGATATAATAGCATTATTACTAACAATGTTTTGACTTTACATCCTGTGCTTTTCATTTGTAACAGAAATTAAGAAGACAGCATAGAATCTGTATGGTTGGTTGGGTTGGATTACAGGGAGTTGAAAGGGATAATGCACATTATAAAACTGAATGTTGATGTGATCTAATACAAAGTAAACTTTTTTTCTCAATATTCTATTAACAATCTCTACACTTACTGAATTGATCTGAGAAATAACCCCAGATTAAATAAGGGCCAACAGCAATTATTTTGTAAAAATTCTGAGAAAATTCATGGGAGATTTATAAAACATAATTAAATTTAAAACTTTAAATTTTAAAACAAATGCAAAGTTGGTCATATAAAGTTACAAATCACTTATCATTAAAGGCAAATTCTAACAAGATATTTACTCAAAAAAGTTTTCTAAATATAATATTAAATTCAATCAGTGTATTACTTATTTATACTGAAACTTTTTTAAAGATTTATTTAATGATTCATAACTATATTAAAATACACACTGCACATTCACTTACTTCAAATACACATACACAATTTTATCTACCTAATCACTAGAAATTTTAAAAATTCAATAAGGGGAGATGCAAAATTCACCAATCTTATGAGTTAGTCTTCTAATTATTTCTCCTAGTCAAAATTTGATCACATAAAAAAATTGTATCTTACAAAACAAATTTAAAATGCTCAAAAGTCTTGAAATTTTTTCATATAATTGAGTTGAGTATTTTAATTAAAAAAAAAAACAACTTATCACAATAGCTACTAATCAATAAGTTATAAAATATTTCTACAAAAGAATAATCTTTACCAGGAACATTTATGAATGTTTCTAAAAAAATTTTAGTACACATTTTACTGTTGAAGATTAAAATACAAAAATTAGAAGTACAATTCTAGTTGCTAAAGAAACTATTTATGAGAAAGCAGATGACGTTTCCATGATGGTCGAAAATGGAATCGCTGTAAACAAATATCACATTTAAATGGTTTCTCACCAGTATGGAGACGCATATGAACTTTAAGATTATACCTTTGAGTGAAAGGTTTATGACACACAGAACAAGTGTGAACTTCTCTATGAAAAAGTCTGTGATTCTTTATTTTTGAAGAATGACCAGTTCCAAATAAATTCAATCCAATTCTATACTTTTCTTGAGCCAAAATACTTAAATTTTCCAAATGACGTTTGAAAGAAAAGTCTGAAATAAAAAGAAAAACTTTAGTTTGTTATGATGTATAATGAAAAAAATTAGCTGAAAAAATGATCAAGTTTCAGTAGCAATGCAATGGAGTTTCAGTAGCATTTAGAGATAGAAATATAAAAGGAACAAGAGAGAAAGAGAAAGACCTGAAGAAACAGCAATACATACACACAAAAATGAAAGCACTGAGCAAATCAGTTTAAAAGTAACAAGATATCTGATGTGGATATTAAATTTTCTACATTTTAACTGGGCTAAATCAGCAATATTTTTTATTTGCAAGAATCTTAGATTTTTTAAAAAATGATATTTATAAAAGAGGGAAATTTTATAAGATATTAATAAAATTTTCCTTCAAATTACAATTTTAGGAAACAAACCTTTTCAAAAATATGTACTGCAAGATAAATTTATTTTTCTTTAAGATCGATGATTTGACTGCATCTTGAGTTATTATTTTTTTAATAACAAAATTAAATAAAACTAGAAGACACATGAAATAAACCTATTTTACAGAATTCTGGTTAAGAAAAGAGGAGGGAGGAAGAGGGGGAGGTGGTTAGAAAGAAAACAAATTGGCTGTTTGTCAAACAAACAAAAAAGAATTCCTACATTGGGAAGATCATTATAAAAAAACTGAAGAGGAAATGAAAACTCTTTTTCCATCTCCTTCATAGTTATTTTATCACATAAGTTAAGAATCTTCAGGAAATTTTGCAGAGAAAACTTTTGTAACACAAGTGTAGTTCTATTACCTTTTGAATTTACAACCAGATTTTAAAGAGCAACAATGTTTTATATTCAAAAAGACAAAATTAAATGGAATTAATACATGATTTGTGCCAAGTATCATCAAATTCTTAGCACTGGAAATCAAAAAATGACAAACATATAGTTTTTGAAATTATTACTGGAGAAAGATGTAGATATGAGTCGTATTATATTAAATTATTTTACTACTAGCTGGTACATGGCACAATGTTTCCTAAGAAAAAATAATTTTGGAAATATCATAAGAAATTTCAAATAGCTATCTTGTTTAAATAGGATTAAAATAAGGAATAATATTTTTGACAATATTTTCTTGTTCATAATTAATATTATCATTGAAATTGAATGATATATAAAGTAGAAGTATAAAAAATATTTATGTTTTAGAGTAAAAAAAAACCTATTTTTTTGACTTTATTATTTGTGTACTTTAGGTTAGAATATATATATATATATATATATATATATATATATATATATATAT
>JAOUZG010027119.1:4069481-4095268 GCA_026289955.1 Argiope argentata
AATTATATATATATATATATATATATATATATATATATATATAATTATTTTGCTTTTCCATCTTCAGCAAAAACAAATAAATTTCATGGCTGTCTAACTTGTGATCATCTAACATACAACTGGCTATGTGATAAACATGGATTTTCTAGGCTCAATCCAATAAGTGGTCCAGTTTTATTACCATCAGATGAAAGGTGCAGCATTATATGATATACAAACTAATATTCATTTTTATATATTAGATGATAAATTATTGATATACCTACTAATTAATGATTATACAAATAATACCTACTAACTAATGATCATACAAGCTTTAAGCAAAATGACCATTTGAAAACAAAGTGTTATGGTATGCTTTAATATGGACAATACAGAGGAAATATTTTTATTTATTGTCAAATATGCAAAGATTTGCAAATAAAATGCACTAAATATTCTTATACAGAAACAACGATAGAGCCAGTTGATTCATATACTTTTGATAATAAATGCCTTTGATAAAAGAATAGCAGCAATTACCAGTGGTTTTAAAATGCAATACAGAGCTATTTACATATTTTCTAGTACTTTAGTTTTTTCTCTCCCTATATTATAAATATATAAAACAGTTATTTTATGTGTATGTCTCTTTTATCATTACTATGCATGTCTTGACAATTTATTGCAACAAAACCAAACTAAGAAGAGCAAGTAGATGCTAATTCATTAAACACTATTTAAAAACATAAATTGCTTTATTCATTTAATGCTCAGTTTGGTTGCTTTTGCAGATATTTGCATTAGAAAAATACACAACATTTTTTATGTTATAAAGTTTATAAAATCTCCATTCTAATAGCAAATTTAAAGTTGTATGTAACTTCCATATTTTTTAAATTGTTGAAAAACTTTTCTTCCACAAATACCTGCCTGATTTTATTCCTAGTAAGTGACAATATTTTCCTAATGATTAATGTTCACAGGATGATATTTTATGCTTTTTAAACAATAATCATTGCTTCATAAATGTTTCTTTTACACCTCTAGTCATGCAAACAAAATGGAATTTTAAATTATGTTTCTAATGAAATGTTTTCTTTAGTAAATCTTCAGCTATATTATGTGTAAGTTAACAAAATGATCTGAAATGAAAAAATAAAACAGAAAAAATGATGCTGAAAGGAAAGCAGATCAAAGATCATGAGAAGCTGTTAAGCAGATACTAATCAAGCTTTAAGTAAATACTAAAAGGAATAACAATGGTGAGTAATCAAAGAAGAAAAGAAGTTAAGATTTGAAGCAAATTCTAAAAGAAAAATAGATTCAAAACAAGAAAAAACTTAAAAACATAGTTGAAGTGAAAATGCTGTACCTTGATTGTTACATAAAGGGATATGAAGGTTTATAATTGTAATGTAAGTTGTGTTTATGAGTTTGAAGGGATTGTGATCATATAAACAATGTCAGTATCTGCTCAGATTATGGTAAAAATGATCTTGAAAGTCACCTGACAGTTGTTGCAGTAGATGAGGAAAATATTTCCAGAGCAATCTGAATATTTAAAATAGATCACAAGAAGATTTGAATGATAGATTCAACAAAGAGACCTAAGTTTTCTGGATAAAAGTAGAAACAATACTTTAAAACAAAGAAAACTGAGAGAGGGGAATACTTTGCAGTACCATATTGCAGTTATAAATAAGAACTACAAGGAAGGGAGACCCCCCCCATCAAAATAGAAATTGTATTACAATTTTTTTTAAAAAATCTATTACTGGTTAGATTTAGATTAGCCATGTTAAGATTTAAGCTTAATATTAAATACATCTTTGGTATTATTTTAAAGATAAGTTAATAAAAAGTACAAAAAATTTAAAATAAAAATAACAGAAATTTATTGTATATGCAGATAAGCAAATAAAGATTTATAAATAAGTATTTAATAAATATATAAAAATAAAATAAATGGTATCACATTAATTATTATTAAAATAAAAACTAAGATTTAGTAACATATTTTCTATTTATACATATTTGAAAAACTTTAAAACTATATGAAAATTCATTTATTATATTTATATATACATAAAGTATTCTAAACAAATTTAGATATAAAAATAAAATTTCATATAATACAGGTTTTTAAAAATCAGTGGATTTATTTATAAGGAATTTTCAAAAAAAAAAAAAAAAATGAAACATGAAATAAATTATTTCATAAAATTTTGAGAATCAAACTATAATTAATCAGTTTTGTTTAATAATCAACAGATTAAATAAAGCAATCAATAATCTAGATAAAAGTTTCAAGCACATTAAAACACAACAGAAACAATATACTATGCATATTATATAAGAATTCTATATATAAACTTTTTTTACACATATAAGGAAATTAAAATAACCAACAGACATATAAATAAAAATATAAAATCAAAGAAAATATACATACTTTTTCCTAAAAGTTAATTTGATTAAGTTTTAAGTACTTACATATTATACTGTCCAATCTTATTGCTAAATTTGAAGTTATTGCCAATGAGTTGCTCAACGACCAATTATGGCAATCTGGCAATGGTGTAATATGTTGACCTTTATCACCAAAAAGTTACTGAACCGTGGGCGAAGACGGTATAATATGTAAGTACCAAATTTTATTAGGAAATCTAACATTTATTGAATCTTTAAAATGAATTTAAAAACAGAAACTTAACACAATTTTATAAACAGCAACTCACAAAAGCAGTAAAGATTACCTCCAGATATACAAAAAGGTAAGATTTATCACAAAATTGCATATAGAAAATCGTCATAATTCAATAAATTAGATATTAAATAAATACTGGTCTTTATAAGAAGCTAAGCAAATAATAAACACCAAAACAGTACTTTCAAAGTGAGAGATACTTTTATAACAATAAAACAGCATGCTATGAATAATACATTGATTTCTCATCGTATAATTTTTTTAAAAATAGGTAATTGACAGAAAAAACCCATACTGTTAAAAAAGTTAAAAAAATTATTTTACAAAAAGCAGTAAATTTAGGATAAATAATTTTATCAATATAAAATCACAGAATAGATATTCAAATGAATAAATTATCCATTATTAACATTACATTTTAAACAAAGTATCCATTATGTCTCAAAGCAATTAAAAAAATATAGAATTCTATAATCTAGTGTAAAATTGTTTTTTAGTTTATTTTTGAACGAAAATTCACTCTAAGAGTAACAGGAAAAAGAATATATAGCAAATAATTACTCAAAATTAATTTATAGTAAAAATGTTTCAAAATTTAATCATTCATTGTATTTTTTATAATTATAAAAGTAAAATTATTAAACAATTTCTATATATTGTACTATTATAATTTTTTATACTATATAATGTTTTATGTATAGTTTAACAAGACATCTGATAGAAAGACAAATACACACACAAAAGAATGTCTGCACCTAAAATAGTACACAGTTTACATGACCCTGAACATTATCAGCATGTTCAGTGCTGATGATGCTTTTATCATTGATGTCATAATTCTAAATAATATTAAATAAATAATTTAAAATCAATAAAAATTTGAAATTAAATTTAGTCATGTTAATATTGAAAAATTAAAAAATGGCATAAAAAGGTTCAGTGAAATTAGTTTCTTAAGTATGGTACTTTAGAAAACCTTAATATAAAGATACATATTTTAATTTATACATTTATTTTGTCACAAAGAAAGATACAATTAGTAAAAATAAGTTAATATCAATAAACAATTTTTTACATTAAATATCAGATTAATTTCTTTTTGAGTATCATATTAAAATATGATAAAACAGTTAAAAGTAAAATTTAAAAAATTGATAAAAAATTGTTTTTTAAAGTTTTAGCTAAAAATTTATTAAGCAAAATATTAATGTTTATACAATTAGTATATCACTGCATAAACAATTATTTAATTTAATATACAGCACATTTTCAATTTTTTCCTATATATCAAAAATGCTTTGAACAGAAGGATGATGGTGACAGCATAAATAATAAAAATACAACATTATTTATAAAATAAAAAAGATAGCATGTTATTGCAAAACATTATATAAACAATAATGCAATGCCCAATATTATTTTTAACTCTGATTGCATAGCATGATAATTATTCATATAAAAACATACAAAAGTTATGCATCTAAAAAATTGAAGTATTAAATAATTTATTTTTATCTATTGAATTATAAGGACAAATTGTTTCTTTATTAAAAGAATGAAGTAAATAGAAAGAACAATATCCATATACAAATAGAATTCATAATATATGATAACTTTTGCATTTAAAATTCAGGAACAAAAAGTTTTGAAATCTATAAAAAAGAAATAACTAATAATAAATTAAAAAGCAATAAATCAAAAATTAAATTGTATTTGATAAATTTCATACTTACATTACCTCTTTCTTCAAAATCCTATTTATGTTAATGGACAACAATCTTTTTTTCTTCTCCAACATTTTAAAACAGCCATTTATTATAGGCATAAACAGCCATTCATAATTTCTTCAGAAACATTTTTTCCAGCTTCCTTTAACTTTCACACTCAGAAACTCATGAGTTAAATGGTCTACATATTCAACTGTTATAATATAAAATAATATTGCTCAAATGTCTTGTTTAATTTTTCAGCTTCCCAAAGAAAAGTAATTATACCTTCCTTCCTTCAAAAATAAAACATTCCATAAAAATAAATATTCAAGAAAATTAGACTTCAAGATATTTTTAAAATCATATGCCAACCCCTTTTTTTTTCTTGTTTACTGTTCAAGCAGTTGGCCAAAAAATCCAAACTGAAATAAATGCATCTACAATTATTTCCTTATTAAAGATGTCACTACATGTTCATGTATATGCTCAGCAATTTAAATAATTTATTAAAATCATTCTTAAAATATTTTTAAAAAATCCCCCCTTCTTTAAAAGAAAATATTAACTAATCAGAAATTTTTTTACTATTGCAAAAAATATGATGCGACATGATATGACTCTTTAAAGAAGTATGAAATGAAAATCGGCAATCACAAAACTTGCAAAGGAAAGGCTTTTCACCAGAATGAATTCGCATATGAGCCTTTAAATTATACTTGCGATTGAAAGTCTTGTTGCAAATTTCACATGTAAACAACACATCTTGAGGGTTATGAACCTTTTCATGCTTTTTCAAATGTAAGAATGAGTTTGTAAAATATGGACAAATTTTGCAATGATATCTTGCTATTTCACTAATACTTGTTCCTGAAAAATATAAAAATGTACATATATTTTTACTTTAACAGTAGAAAATTTAAATATAATTAATAAAAGAAGAGAAACCTATTTTTAAAATTAAAAATTGCTCTTATTAGATCACAACTGGTTTTAACAATCAACTAAATAAATATTATCCACATTAATCCCAAAGATAACAGTAATTTAACAGAATTAAGCATTTATTATAATGAATGAAAGGCAAAAATATATTGAATATAAATACCATAACATAATAAATCATCAATACAGCTAATTAATTCAGTGTGATATTAAATGAATGAAGTTGATAAATAAAAATATTAAGATGTACAAAACACTCATTTTTTATTTCAGCACTATCAACAAGGTCACTAACATATAAAAATGCAAAAGCTGGAAATTGAAAAATATATAAAAACTAAATTTAAAGAATTACAAGTAATTTCATCCGTAATTATAAATCTCATAAAGCATTTTGCACAAATCTCATGCAAAAGTGTTTTTTAATATAATAAATAGATTAAAGATGAATATAAATTGTAATTTTAAAAATTAATACAGAATATAGATTTTAATTTTGATTATAGGTAAATGAAGTTAAGTATAAATAGCTAAAAACTCTCATTAAAAAAAATTAAGGGGAGGGAGGAGGGAAAGTCAAGAATACATAGTACATTAATCATCATAGGCATGAGGAACAATCTCAAAATTGCTATCAAAATCTCCAGCACTTTAAATGTATTCAATTATATTACAAATAAATAAATAAAGACAGATTTATGAAAAATCAATTACATAAATCGAAATTTGTGCTTCAAATAAATGGATTTTGCAATGCTTCTGATACAACACTTCACAGTATCAGTTTACTATGATGTGTTTTTATAATGTATTAAAGCATGATTAATATCTGCTGAATTTCTTACTAAACGATTTTATAGTTTTACAAATTATAGCATCGTTAATTTTTACTGAAAAATTCTAATTGTATGGTATGATACATTTTTCTGAAGATTTGATTATCTCCTTTAAGAAGGAAATCATCAATTCAGGTTTAATGTCAAAAAAAATGTTGAAGTTCACAATATATTTAATGTGACATTTGAAATTTCACATCAAATTCATGAAATATCAAAATAAATGTTTCCAAATTTTAAGTTCAGCTTCAACATCTTAAGATTATAGAAGTTAAGAAAATACTTCAATGAATTTCTTTTATCAAAGTTCTTTATTTTTTTCTCTTATTTAGTAGTGTTAATGCCCCTTTTAAAAGATTTTGGGGTAGACTTCATATTATTGAACCACTGTCAGATGACAAGTACGACATCTGAGCTGGAGCCTGATCTCCAAATGGTAGAACATTTGGCCTTAATGGATTTAACAAGCGCCAGATCCACTTTCACAACGGTTCTTCAGTGGACTTATGTCTTGCATTTGAAAACCTCCATTTCCAAAGCTGAGACCTTATCAAAGAGTTACTGTGGTCCTTTTTCTTACCAAGAATAAAAAGAAAAGGAAGCCAAGGAATTTGATTTGATAGATTAATACTAAGCACACAAAATTGCAAGAGGATAGATGGGGCTTTTGAAATTATGATCATTCATAACATGAAAGGGACATAATCTAGTAGTTGCTAGTAGCATGAGTGTAGGAAGTTGCTACACTCATTTACACCCAACCAGACATTTGATCCAGATCACTAAATTTTACGTTGAGCAAATTCAAACACAGAACTTCTTGACAGAAACTAAAACAATTTCAAAGCTGAGGGTTCCACTAGGATTCATTAGGAAATTAGCTAGACAGAATATCATATTGTAAAAAAGATAAATTTATGATTAGTATTGACTTAATGAAAAATGAAGTTGCTAATTTTAAATACTATGTTACACATATTTATACAAACTATATAATCCCAGAAAAACACATCATTCTACCCAGACCATAAGTCTTTAAAGATATATTAAAAAAAAAAAAAAATCCAAGGACAAGAATTTGAATTTCACACCACCTACATTTAAGATAATTTAGAAGCTGATAATTTTTATTTTAAGAATTTCCTCTGTTTCTTATTTCAGAAAAAGATGATCAGATCTCTAAAGTCTAATATGCGAACTGGCATTACAGCATTAAATTGCTTAGAAAAAGGTTAACAAATATGTTTCATTTTGAACTTAATATAAAATTATAACTTTAATATATAATATACAATACAACTTTAAATTAATTTTCATTTATTTTTCATATCAATAGTTAATAATTTCAAATTCAATTTGTATTTTTTCAAACACAATAACATATTAATTTTTTTTCTCCAAATGCTTATGCTTGATGTATTTTTCAAATATGAAAAATCAAATGTCCTATCATTTGAAAGCAGTCTGCAATATAAATGATTTATGTGTGTGTGTGTGTCAAGGTTGTCCAATCTTATAAGTGCCCTTGAAAAAACATAAGGTATGTGTGCCTTCACATATTAATAATTGTTACATATCTGAGAGTATGAATATTTAATGTTTTATTTCATTTTGAGCCTTCATATTTGATTTGCAAAGATCTATATACTTAAAATATTTTTACAGGACAGTTACATAATAATTAGAAATTTTTGAAAATTCATTCTAAAAAAAATGAAAAGGAACAGAGAATTCAAGAACACAATAATTCTAAAATGCATAGCACATAAAAATACTTAAAATCTTTCAAGTAACAAATAATAGTTAAGACAATTGCAGGTTAGCTAAGATTGTAATATTTAAAAAGAATAGACACTCTTACAGTTGGTTCCTTATCTTTGTTGACAACTTAAAATAATAAAAAAAATATTTAGAAGGTGTAATTAATTAATTAGATTTCTCAAAACAAAACTATCAAGAAGGCATATTAAATCAACAACATATAAAAAAATTAGTGATGACACAATCAAGTAAAAGTTAAAAGAAAAAAATAATAATAAGCCCTTCATAAAGTGGAATGTAAATTCAAATTTTTTTTTTTTTTTTGTAATCTTAAAATCTACAAATAATATGAACATTTATTTTGTCGAATAATTACAACAATAAATATTGGAAAATATTAACTCTATATTTATGATAATTTAATGATTCCATCAAGATAGTATTTTAAACATAGATATGTATTTATCTATTTGATTTTCTATTATAAATTTTTTATAGCAGTGTCTACTCTAAACATTGAAAGAGAGCATTTGAAATAAAAATAATAATAATAAACAAAATACATAAAAGAAGATCTTAGAATAAATTCTAATTTATTGCTTGCATTTCATTTTGAGAGTAATTCACAGAAATTTTGTGACGTGTCATCATGTGACCTCTAAGAGCAGACTGATAAGTGAATGTTTGAAAACACAGTTTGCATTTGTATGGCTTTTCTCCAGTATGCAATCTGATATGCGCTTTCATATTACATTTCTGAGTAAATTTTTTCTCACAAATGGGACAAGCAAATGTTTGTCTATGGCCATAAGACAACTCGTGAGATCTCCAATCCACAAGATTATTGGTTTTGAATGTGCAAATACCGCATATGAACTGTTTGTCATCTTTTTCAGAGGCAATGTAAGCACTTCCTGAAATTCAAATAAATTTAGATACTTAAAAAAAGCACATACTGCTGAAATATACATATGATAACTTATCATCAATAGATATTTATAAAATTACAAATATTCAATAAAAGGAAAAAGTAAACTCAGTAATTATAAAGTCATCATCAAATATGAACAAATGTAAGATACAAAACAGTAAATAATTATATAATAAACATAACACTGAAATAAAATAAGCATTATAAACAGCAATACAAAGTTAAAAATCATTTTGTATAATTTTCATGCTTTGAAAATATTAAAGCCATTAAAATAAATTCAAATTCATTAATTATAACAAATAAAGTAGCATATTTGATAACTAAAGCAAGATTCTTGACCAGATATAGAAAATTTATTAAAATATTGAAACCTTTCTTAGTCACTTTATTTAAATAGAAAGAAAAAAAAACCATTTTTAAATATTATTTATTATTAAATTATCAGCAATTTACCCATCTATTGGTAATATAGTTTAAAAATAAATTTATAAGCACTGATTTTTAAATTTAATCTGAGAATTAAAAATAAATTTTTCATGTCTTGAATTTTAATAAAAAAAGTACAATTTTTGAAAAACCATTCCTTTTTATAACTGCTTAAAAAAAGAAGATTTTTTAAATTTTTTTAAAAATATTTTCAAAATATATTTTCCAAAATTAAAATCATTCAAAATCTTTCAATTATTAAATATCAGAAATGATTCAGGATTTTGTAAGGAAATTCAGTTAAAACAAAAACAATGGCAATATTTATGAATAAATATGAATTAGAAAGAATATTTAAAATGAACGAATAAATTTAATCAGTGTATAGTTTATTAAAGTATATATATATATATATATATATATATATATATATATATATATATATATATATATTTGTTCTATTTATTTACTAAATTAGGGGGGGATAACAGAAAACAAAAACCTACCAAAAAGTCATACTTAATTTTTTTTAAAGTATTTCCAAAGAGAAGAAAGGAAGGGGATGAAGAATTTTTAAAATATTTTACAAATGCCACAGTCAGTACTAAACATATGCAAAATGATATTAATAAAGACAAGAATGAAAATAAAACTAAAGATTTAGAAAATAAATGTAAAAAGTTCATTCATAAGTACATTAATAAATAATTGAAAGTAATATTTAATGTACAAGAATATCTGAATAATTTAGGCTTCTAATCAGAATTAAAAATACTTTCCCTAATAGTATATTATATTCATTAATAACTAATATAAACAATTTCAGCAAAGTAAAATTGGCATATCAGCTACTGAGCTTTAACTAGTAAATAAAAAACAAATAAATTTAGCAGAAATTGCAATAAATCAACAGCTTTTTTGATAAAAATCATTATCACGATAAAAAAATCATTATTCAATCTATTAAATATAATTATATATAACACTTTTCATTAGTTTCATCTGGAGTCTCCCTGAATAAAATAACTCAAAATTATAAATAATTTAATAAAAATTGCAATTGTTTAAATTTTAGCTGGAAAAAAACATTTCAAGCATTCATAACTTAGAAATTTGTAATAATAAAACAGAGCAATTATTTTTCTAACTAAATATAAACAGAGAAGTAAATAAATGGAAACAACATTTTATTTAGAAAACAAAATTTACTTTTAGCTCAACAAAAATCATGCTTACTGTTCCAGAACATTTTTGATGGATACAATATTTTTGTATTTTTAAAGATAAAATTAGTGAATTATTATATATCATGTTGAAATCACATTTTTTAAACACAAAACATCTACATAACACATATTCCGATAAAAATAATGACAATGTTTCAATTGCAGAAAAATAAAATAAAATAGTAGTACTTTAATCATCAAAATTCAATTTATACGATTAAAAAAGAACTGTTGAACAAAGAAATGAAAAATTTCAAATATAATCTTTCCCACATTTTTAAACTACAAAAGAAATCTACAAAGAACTATTATAAAAAAGCAAGTAAGCAAAATAGTACCGATGTTAAAATGATAAGAACCGACATTATAGGAGTACAAACAAGATATTAGAAAATGTACTTGTTTAAAAAATACTATCAATTTTCCAATATTTTTTGTTTTTTAAACAAGTTTATTTTTGCATTATCTTATATAAATGGAGCTTATCAATAAAATCTTTCAGGGGTGTGTGTGGGACCCCAAAAAATCCCCTGAAACTCTTACGGACTTACTACCGACATTTTGGAGTTTCGAGAAGGGGGGGGGGTGAGAAATAAAAAATTATAATTATGAAGTATTGAATGACCTAATTATAAAAGTTCAATAAATTATTGAACAAAATTACCCAGATCAAAATAAATAATTCATTATTATTCCTACTTCCTTTTGAATGACGATCCCTGGAATTTCCGGGTATCGAAGTTCAAAATCCCCGGAGCACAAACACCCCTGGTCTTTTCAAATTAAAAAAAAAGAAAAAAACGTAACATGATTTTTTATTCATAAAACAGATGTAGTAAAGAAATCCTTAATTTCTAGCCATACAAATTTGTAAAGTGTAAAAAAAAAAAATGCTTTAAATTACTTATTTTTGCTTTTGATGTTATTTTAAAGGCTTGCAAATCATCTATGTATCAGAACCTGATTTTGTTTAGGGCAGTCTAGATGCCAATTTAAATGCTGTTTTCATTATATTATCATGATAGAAACTTACAAAATTATTTTTAAAATAAGTTTCATGAAATTGCAAAACAAGATATTAATAAAAATTAAAAATAAAACAAATATTTTACAATTAAAATTTATAAAAGCAATTTTTGAAGAAAAAAACTTTTATTTGAAATAAATATTTATAAATAGCAAATAAATATGTAGACAAAATTTGTGGGCAATATAGATCTTTTTCTTCCATCTGCTAAGAGAGTTTCTGACATGTAAGCATTTCAACAAAAGAACTTCAAAGGCCTAAGAAGGCGAATAAAAGAATAGAGACTCACTAATATGCTCTTCACCACTTATCAAATTCAAATAAAAAAACATGAACATTTAATATTTTATGTAAATAATTATGTTAATAAAGTAACTATAAGCTCTTCAGAATATATTAACAAAATAGATAAATCACATCAAATTATTTTATGGCATGAAAACTCCCAAGAAAAAGAAACTAGAAAATTTAGATTGAATGATAATGCAACTGATTTTATGACAGAATTGATGGCGATTAGAAATACCCTTGAGTGTATTACTCAACACAACAGAAAGAGGGAAAAAATAATCTATCATTACAGATCGGTTTTAATGGCTTATCATTCTATAAGAAAAAGATAATAAACTGGGGGTTAAAATAATCGATCAAAGCTCATCATGGGTATATTGGAAATGAAAATGCAGATACACTAGCTAAGAAAGCTTTAAATTTAGAAACTCAAGAAATATCTTTCTGCAAGTTCAAAATCCAACCAACAAATGAGACTAAAAAACTAGCAATTAAGAAATGACAGGAGAGATGAAATAATTCTATCAACAGGAGAATTACCTATAAGTATTTTTTAAATGTTTTTGTTAACCCAACTGAAGAAGATTTTTATATTATACACTGGCCATGGTGTATTTTCCATACACTAAAATCATTTCTCAGACAAAAGTTCAATTTGTCAGTGAGGCACTGAAAAAGTATATATAAATCGCATCATCAAAATCTGTGTACTATGGCAAGAACACAGACTCAAATAGACATAAAATAAGATGCCTCTTGCCATCGAAGAACAAATAAAAAATCCATCTATTAAATCTTCTATTATAGACATTTTGTCAAAGTGTTTCATTTTAATTTTCATTATATGTAAACATTTATAGTATTTTATGCATTTTAAAAATGTTTCAGTTTAAAATTTAAAGTTTACCCCCCCCCCCCATAATTTTTTTCTTCTGTACCAATAAACGTTTTCTCTAGAAGATTCTTTGTTGTTTGTAAGTATTCAATGCCATCAAATGTGGTTTGTTCCTTCATGCTGGATAGGATAGCTCTTTAGTGGCCCCATCAAGTTTTCTGGATGGTCTTTGGTTAGGTTGGGCTATTATTTACAATATCAAATAATTTAAAATATGAGATCTTAAGAATAATTCACCCATGTAAGTTTAAGAAAATATTAGATATATGTAATCCTTTGTTGAACATGAAAACAAGGAAAATTAGCATTATAAATAGAGCAAAACTATTCTCTCAAAGCACTATAAAAAAATAAAGACAGTATAACATTTTATTATTATTAACAATAAACAAATAAGATGAAATATTTCTCAGGTGAAAAAAACAGAGCAGTTTTCAATTTGCATACATTACATGGATGAAAACCAGAAATACATACAATAATTTTTCATAATTCTCTATGTTGCACAAAACATTCAAAAACTCATATACATCTACAAAAGTACATAATCTCTTATTTATGAAAATTGTATATTAGATTAAGAGATTTTATGATGAGTAAGCATGTGACTTATGTAGGAAGAACGAAAGGTAAAGGACAAAGAGCACAATGTGCAACTGTATGGTTTTTCACCAGTATGCAGTCTCATGTGTGCAGTCAAGTTACATTTGTGCCTGAATGTTTTATGACAAACTGAGCATATAAATGAGCTACATTTAACATGCAACTGCTCAGAAGTTCTACCAGAAGTTGAAAAGCTATCATTAGGGGAAGGTGATGCATATGCATATGATTCTTTCAAGCTGCTTCTGTGAATACCAGTCCAAACTAAAAAATAAAAAAGAATAATTTAAGATAATCTGAAAATGATATTAGTTAATATTTTTCATAAAAAATAATTCAGTTATAAAAGTAGTTTATCCAACTTTTAAAACAAGTAGTAAAGGCAATGTAATAAATACGATATTTAAACTAGCTTGACTTATATTAATAACATTGCTTAATGTATAGTGACTGTACAGAAACTGTCAGGAAGTATTTACATTTTAGCAATGAAATAATAGTTAAATTTAATATTAAAATTCAATAATAAACATTTATCTAATTGTAACTCACTTGGATAAACTACATCCTATCACACACACAAACAATACTGTTTTAAATTAAATAGTAAAAAAGAGAATTCTGAAATGTCTGCAAATTGACAAAATCAGTACAGTTCTTTCTATTAATCTTAGTTAGTGATATATCTTAACATTTTATGTGAGTTTGAAGTAGGTGGCCATTGATGATATATATAGAAATTGGGAGCATTCACATAAATTAAAAAAAAAGAAAAGAGTCAAACATTTATAGCTGGTGAGCTCCATCTTTTTTTTTTTTTTCCCAACGAGAATATACAGTGAAATATAGGTTGAAAATAAAAGGTAGCTGAAGGCATGCAACCATTAATGACACATCTATAAAATAATATTCATATGACAAAAGAAGTTGGCAAAATGACTAATTACATCTAAGCGATATATTTTTTAAAAATATAGAGAGAGATACTTTACTTTGTATTGTTAATATAATCAGGTTTCTTTATTAAATGATTTTAAAAACCTTTATTGATATTCTGATTAAAAAGATTTTATTTCTATGTAGTCTGTTACTAATTATAACAAGACTTAATTTGAATTAAGCTTATAAACAAAAGATGAAGCATATTTTTTATAGTTATTCCTCAGAATACCTTTCAAATTTAGGATATCTGAATATATAATAAACACACTTTTGCTTTTATAAATAATATTTTGAAGTCATCAACAAAACATGTTTGTAAAAAATTATACCTATTTTTTTTACATATTTTTGTTTTGTGTATTATCCAATATTTGATAAAAACTTTAATATAAAATTTAATTAATCAAATGTAAATTTACATACAAAGTTAAAATCCATATTTTGGAGCAATTTACTATATTCATAAGCATACAAGACAATATATAATAAATTAATTCAATGAAGCAAAAATCAAACATTTTTATCAACTTATTTTTAATCCTCAAAACTTCAGTAGCTAAACCAGAAAATAAATATTAAATTTTGCAATTAATGAAATAATGATTTTTTGATTAGATGACAAAAACATTAATTTGATAACATATTATGAAGTTTATAATTCAAAAATCAGAATTTGTAAAATTTTTATTCATTACTGATATTTAACAAACAGGATGAATAAAATAATTTTTCACAAAAGTTTTAACATATCCAATATTATTGGATCAGAAATAAGATTTGAGTGACTTCCTTAAAAAGTAATAAAATTCTTTTTCATATAATTTATAATATATAAATTACAAAGAAAAACAAACAAGAAAAAAAACACCCGATCTCGTTTAAATTTTCTTCTGAGCACATAAAAAGAGCTCCTACAACTAGCACATAAAATATTGTTCATGTAAAATGTATACAAAATAACCAAAAGTATTCTTTTTATCACAAAGAATGTATTTATTTATAATTAGTTCATTACCATTGTATATTTATTTCTATTCAATAAACAATATTTTAAGAAACATTCATAGAAGTTTCATACATGGCACAATTTCTTAAACTAATTTTGTGGAACTTGAAAAAATAAAAATAGAATGAATGGAAACAGATTTCGTAATTCTTTATCATTATTGGAGGTTAAAAGGCTTGTACATGAAGATAACATAATTACTAGTCACCTAAGAAATATATATAGAAATTCAAATTACAAAATATTTTAATTTTTTTAAAAAAAATTCTTGAATATTATTTGAATGCCAATATTCCTACAAAACATTTACTTAAATATATAATATCTCAAATTATTATAATTGCAGCAATAAGCATCAGAGTCGTATTCTTTTTGGGTAACTTAAATAAGATAATTTAAATAAATAACTAAGCTAGTTTATTAACATGAATATATGTACATTTGTGAATGAATAAAGAAAATGGAAATTTTTAATGCTGAATGATCAAATTCATGTAATAAATATTTTATAACTGGTGCCAATTTTAAAGGCTTTAAAATTAATTTCTTTACATATTCAAAATCATTGTTTAAAATACATACATACATGAATTTATCCTAATTTATATATCAATGTACGTATGATATATTGAGGCATCTGAAAATTTTCATTTTCATAACAATTTTACTATTTCATATAATTTTTTTTAAATCTTTAATGTCTAGATTTAACATGAAACAGAAACTACTCTTTTGATTGATTAAAATCAATTATTTATAAATGCATCATTGAATATGCAATTATAATGTTTTAATAAATATCACTTATCCCAGCACTAAAAGAAAATGAAAGAAGGAAAAATTCTTTAGGTAGAATGTTTATCCAGAGAAAACCAATTATGAGAGGAGTCCTCACTAAAATGAAACATTTATTATTCAAATGCAATATTTTCAAAAAGTAATTAAAAAAAAGTGAGATTTTTAAAATTCACTACTCCCCCCCCCAAAAAAAAAATTAAAGAAAAGACCCAAATTAAAAAAAACTATACTTTTTGTGAAATTGTAAAAACCTCTCATTATTGTTTTAAAATAAACATATTTTTTTGATAATTTTTTAAAAGTCCAATTGCAGCAGTAAAAAGAAACAGTTATGAATACTGAAATACTTCGTCTTTACCATTCTTACAGTACCTGAAAAAGGCTGACAATTTTTATGGTAAAGTAACATTTTTTAAAAATAGAACCATAGATAAAAAAAGGATGTTTGGCCGAATTATAATGCATTGTTCTATTTCTGCCACATAAAAAAGGTGTACGTTTCATATTAATGAAGCATTTCCATCTTGTTTTTCAAAACACAGCCTGAATTTCAAACTAATATTAGATTTTAAAATTTTATACCAAGCAAAAAAACATACAAAAATGGCAGAATAGCAGAAGCTATCATCTGTGATTGAGTAAATAAAAGGTAGATGTATATATTTTTAACCAAATAATTTCAATTATTTCATATGACAATTTTCTCGTTTAATATTCAATAGTTTCAATAAATATAAATATTTTGTAAATAAAATATTTCAAAATTTATCACATATGATAAATATTATAAATGTTATATATCATACTGCCTGAAATTCAACTTCTATTTTTGATTAGATATATTATGATGAATTAGAATGAGTACTACATTAACAAGTAGGAAATAAATATTAATTAATGGCATAACTATTTTAATCATTTGACGACTATTTGAAATAATTTTTTAATAGTCAGGAAACAAAAGGATCTAATAAAAAAATCCAAAAAAGAAAAAAAAAATTGAAAGATTTTACTAAAAATATTTTAAATTCCTACTACCTTTTAGAAAAGTAGAATATAATATTTATATTAGTAGTCATATGCTTATTATTTTATATATTCTGTAACAATAACCAATAAAGAAACAAAAAGAACGAAACTAAATGTTTATTTTTTTAAATATATATATTCATAAATCAAAATAAGAAACACAAGATTATAAAAAATGTCACCATTTTTGAAGCACAGCTCATTATCTGTGAAAAAGATTTTAATTGCACATTTTTAAAATGAATGACTAGATAGTTTTGTAAAAAGAAAATGTCAGCAACTTATTAAAATACAATTTATTTGGGAAAAAAATCAAACAAATATTTAATGTTCAACATCTGTAATGCATATAAACCATTCAAGTGAAACTTCTACATGGCATCCATAAAACGCTTCAAGCATTCTTCTATAATTTAAATGTTTTGTAAATTTTTATTTGTTTTATTTCTTAATGTTCCATGTAGAGGAAAACAAATTTTCACTAATAGGAAAGGATACATGATCCAAATAATATTGTTAATAATACTATTAAGAGTGCTATCTACCAATAAGAAATTGGACACATAAAAAAAGCTAAACAAAATTTATCCATATTCAATAGTTGGTACAGCCTCCACCTGAGGCAAGTACAACCTTAACTCTGTGGGGCAAACTTTCCACAAGTGTTTGGATGATGGACAGCAGTATTTTCTTCCACTAGGCTTGGAGAAAACATGCAACTATTTTCATCAATTTTGGAAAGTTGTTGCATTCCTTAATCCAACAATTCACTGTGTCACAATAGTTTTTTTTTTTCTTCAGAACATTCAAGTCTAGAGTATGGGCAGGCCAGCCCAATTTGTTCACAGCTATTGTCATATCAATATATGTTGGACATCAAAATATGACAAATAGCATTCTCATCACACAAATAACAATGATCAAATGCTAAAATTGCCACAACATAGAAAGAAAATTATTTTCTAGAACAGTGGAGTAGGTATCAGCATCAAGCTTACCACGAACTAGACTCAAGAGACCCAATCTATGTCTGAAGAAAAACCATACTTCCGTCTTCCACTACTATAATTGCAATGCATTGTGGTAAAAGGCGTTCTTCATGCATACACAAATCCTAAACTTTGTAATCTGACTGGTAGAGATTGAACTTTGATTCATCACTCCAGATAACCTATTTTCACTCATCAACAGTCAAATTTTAGCAAAAATAGATTAAAGGTTTATAAGCACCAGTATAACTGTGGACCCTATGCAAATGTTTCTTTACAAATGGTATTTATTGAAAAAATATTCCCAGATGCTTGTTAGAGGTCCTGGAGAAAGTGGCCAATTTTGAAGCAGTTTTTCTTAATTTCTTTGGACAAGTCGGTCTCCATTGCTTAAATTTTGTGGCTCTACTGGGTTAAAGCACATTTTGACAATCATCATTCAACTTCCACTTCTCAATCACAAAATCAACTATCAGTTTTGGAATGTTTAATTCACTAGATATGTCCCTTAAGCACTGGCCATTTCTAAGATGCCTTTCTCGAAGTCAAAAGGCTCTGAATTTGGAGGCATTTTGCTTACAACTAATGAAATGTTTTTTACATGATATTTAAGTACAGATGGCATAACATAAATCAGGACAACAGAATCCTCATTTGCATGAGCATCCAAATACTTATTAGTAGATAGATTATAACCATAAAACAAAACCATTAAAAATAAAGTCACTATAAAATATTTCACAGCACTCACTATAAATAATTGTTAAAATGGGAATAATACATAAAGTTTTAAAAATAACAATCTAATGTATTTGAAATTTTTCAACAAAAAATAGATTTCAAAGTTCAAAAAAAAAAAAAAATCCAATAAAAGTTTTTTTAAAGAGAGATTTATTTAGAAAGGCATGAAGTACAAACAACAACTCTATAAAATAATATTTCAACAAATTTTGAAGAAGTAGTCCTTATATGCATCATGACTGCAACAGTTTCAGGTTCAATCTAATTTTAAGCCCTCTCTGCACAGCTAAGAGTTATATTTTTTTATGGAATACTATACAACATATTGTACGATAAATGCTATAACTAGATAACTAAAAAACAGCTTTTTAAAAGGAAAAAAATAAATGTTTTGTTCCAATTTTTTGAAATGTAAGGACCTGACTAAAATTACAGGTACGTTAATAGAGAAACTACTTTGTAGTGATATGTAATGAACAAAACCCAATGCCATATTTTGAAATACTTACCAATTAGTTGTCAATTTTGTAGCTATTAGTTACAGCGTTTATCTCATTTTACACACACATAAAAGAAACTGTTGTGCACATTTATGTACTAAATATTAAATACATAATTAATTTAAAATAAAGAGATATTTCTAACATATATTTCAGATTACCATAGAATGTGTAGGTAAAAGGATGTTAAAATTTGTAAACAAAAATATATCCATTAAGTAACATACAAAAATTGCATTCTATTTCAATATCTTTATCTTGTAATTTTTTATAACAGATATGCAATAAGATATTTTAGAAGCTCAATCTTGCCTCAATTCATCACAAGTATTTTTCATGTAAACTTCTTTTGGTCATCTGAATATTAAGTTTAGCAGATGAAATATAATGCAATTAAATGAAATGAAGTAAGTATATATAAATAATTTTCATCTCTTTGGTGTATAGTTATAAATTTTCTTTTAAACATTTCTCTGAAAAATACTATGCAGATCAGTCATTAATAATAAGTTGAATAACCAATGTACCTAGAAACACAAAATCATTAAAGAAACAAGCCAAACTAAACACAGTATTTCTAATGAAAAAAAGATTTTGTTAATTATGAAATAAATCTTTTTGGAGCGAATTCTTATTTGTAATTTCCCCTCCCCCCCCAAAAAAAATGAAATTTAAAGTCTTCTGAGGACTCTGCAAACAAAAAAATTAAGAACAACATTGTTTTGTTTATTTGAAAAAATTCTATGACTAGACCTAAAACACAATATTTTGTTTTTTTAACTTATAGTAAGTCAAATTCTTACTGATACAAACACACATAAAAAACAGGTAAAGATATAAATCTAATAATGAATACTCAGAGTTCACTCAAATTTTTCCAATATTGAACATATCTATTCTTTGCTTTTTAAGAATTAAAATAAAATTAATTAGTAATTCAATAATTCTTTTTAAATCATTAAAAAAAACTCCAAAGATATAGTTTTGTGAATCTAAATGGGTTTAAAATTATCATAATTACACCTCTAAATCTTTTGAAGAACATTAACATAATTTTAATAACACAAATTTCAGAAAAAAAATTATTAAACTATAACTACTAAAGTTTAAAATTTAGATAATTTACAGATAAAAAAAATCTTATTTAACTCATTCATACACTAATAAATTTGCTTATGTAAAAATAATGTTCTTATTTTTTAATAATAAATTCTGGAAATAGTAATTTCTCTTTTTGTTTAACTACAGTTTTCAAATTCCTAATTTATTTGAATTGAAAAACTAAATCAGTTATCAAAAATACATGAATGAAAATAATACTTTTATATTTGCAGAATATAAAATAATTTTCTTCGCTAAAATTAATGTTGATATATATTATGTTAAAAACAATAATGGCTCAATCCTAAAAGCATAATAACAAATTGTATGAAATTAAAATATTAAAGACGCTTTTATTCGAATTTAAATTTTTTTATCACACTTATTCAGGTACAATTTTTGAACAAATGATCAGCTTACCACCCGATTTAAAAAAATGACAATTTTGTTTAATGTTAGATAATGATATATTAATTCATAATATCTGTCACGGTTCACTACCAAATAGAAATAATAAACTAAACAGTAATATATTTACTTATCAACACCACCGCTTTCGTACGATGACGATTAAAACTGGAATATTGATTTATAAATAAGTTAAAGTAATAAATTAATTATTATTCTGTTTTTTTACTAATTCATGTAACTAGTTATTTTATAACATTACATTTGGGAATCAAAGTATGCAGAAAAAGCACGAAGGAATTAAAACGTAGTATAATTTGTCTTTCTCATGATGCAATTTAACTCTAGAGCGACAATAGTGGAAGGATAAGAAGGATGGGAAAAAAATGAATAAATAAAGTGACTTGAAGCGGTCTGCATTTCGTTTGGTAAATGTTTGTTGATTATAATTTTGAAAGAGGTAAGTTATCTGTATTAGAATAATTTTTTATTGAATACTCTCCGTATGTTATATTCCAATAATTAATTGAATTATTAAGAAAACAATTCAGTTTATCTTATTACATTTCATATGTAAATATCTTCTTTTTCATATTGCTTTTTATCTGCCCGTTGAATTTTTAGAAAGCTAGCAGCTTCTTTTCCCATTTGTGAATTGATTACTCTTTTATTATGTTATAATTTACAAATGATGATTTTAAATAAATTTCCAAATAGTTATTTTTTCTGTATTTCTCTATATTTTGTTTTTAAATAGAGATGCAGGTATTTTATTTCATTGCTTAATATTTCTTTATTTCATTAACGGCTTGAATCCAGCATCATTTGGTAATATTCTTTTGAAAATCAGCTGATATGTTTGAAGTATAAATTTGGGAATGAGTTAACATGTGAATTAAAATCACAATTGGTAAATAACGTAGTATGAATAATCAGACAAGGAAAAGTCTATCTTATTAAAATCTGCATTTCCGAATTATACCGCATTTCAGGAATTTGAAGTATAAATTTTTTGGTATACTGTGACACGAAATAGTACATAACTTATTATTTGTGAGACAGCCAAGTTTTTTGTAAGCAATATATTTTGTTAGAATTTCAATATTTTACTTGGTGTTTTGTAAGTTCATAAAAAACTGACTTGTTTAAAATTATAAAAAATATTCATAGACGTTTTAATTTTGAATAAGAGTTGTATAGAATTCCAGCTTAAGCATCCTATTGCATTTTATTGATTCAAACTGACTACCTGTTGATATATGCAAGAATACCCTTAAGTAAGAGAGGCCTGGAATAGAAAGATTAGTTTTTGACAATGCAAATTAAAGCTAATTATTTATATTTTGCTATTTTTGTATTATTTAACAGTAAAGAACCTTTTGTTAGATTTTTATAATCTGTACTCTTTTACTCAATAAGCTAGTGAATTTAAATGTAATTTATGAAACTTGTCTTACTCTTCCCTACTCTCTATTCTAGTTATCACCACCATCAACAACAATAAGTTCTAACTTTTTTATTTATTTTCATATCTGGACCAATATTTGTATCAATGGAAATAGTGTAAAGCATTGTTTAGATACACAATTTTACTTACAGAGCTAATTAACTAGTAATTTAAAAATTTTCTACTATGGAAATTAAGATTTTTTGACAAGTAGTAGCTTTTTAGTAATTCTTATTATTTATATTTTTATTTATTTATTTGCTAACACAATAGTTTTTAAAGGTGTACTTAATTTCTTGTACCGATAGCTTGAACCAACTCTTGGAACTATATAATAAGTAAATATCAGCTTGATAATAGCAAAAGAAAGAAAAGATTTTTCTTCTCTGGAATTTTAAAGGAATAAACAACAGGATACAGAATTATCTTTAATATTAGCTTGAATTTGAAATAATAAATGTATATTTTTTAATAAAAATTTTGAAATTATTTTTGAAATCCATTCAGCCTTTGTTTCATGGTTAGTGGATTTATTAAGTAATAATGAAAATATTGTATATTTGGATTTTGCATTAAGTCCAAATATTTTTAATTATTTCAGTGCTCTAAACAAATGCTACATTTTTTTATCTGACAACATTATGGTGATAAAATATACTTATTCAACTTATCTGGTTATAGAAATGTTTGATGATAAAATTTATGGTGATAAAACAATTAAATAAATATTTTTCACTTATCCATGTATAGAAAATTGTATGATAGTTGAATCTATTTTATACGGAACTAATGTTTGTTGTCTTTGAATAAATTGATCATGAGGTTTTAGGAGATCACATTTCAGCTTCCTTTGAGACCAGAAAAAAAGTCACATTGAAATGATGTGCATTTGTCTGTGAATACACGAACTCAAAAATGAAGCAAGTTAAAAATATGAAATTTGTTATGCGTTGATACATTGAAATAATTATTTTTAATGAAGTTTTGTTCAAATAGCCCAAAAGAAATCTATCTACTGTATCATTTGATTTATGTATACATGATAAATATTTTATAATAGATGGATGGCATTTTACATAGGCTTTGTCATGAAGATAATGTTTTTAAAATCTGTCTATTCCCAGATATTGAAACATGATCATTCATAAATGCAACATGCTAGAAGCATAAGATTTGGCTTCTCATTATGAACTTAAACTGTTTATCAAATTTTAGAATTGAACAATTGAATAGATGAGACTTAAAAAAATACACTAAATTATTTGTTCTCACTGCAAATGCTTAGTAGGTAAAGACATATTTCAATAGTATGCAAGAAAAATGTGGAGTTAGCATTGTGAAATAACTGAAAATTCTTGATATACTTTTAAATATTTTTTTAATTAATTAACATTTATGGGTTGATATTCTATTTAAAAATTGCCTTAAGGCATGCAAAAAGCACATCGTTGAAAAAAGAGAAAAAGTTAGTACTGTAAAGAGCTGTCATTAGAATGGCAAAATAATGGTTATTCTTTCTGTTATGTTCTACATTTCTGTTCTATTGAAGAAGTCATTCACATTGAGGCTGACAAATTATCATGCAACAATTTTTCGAAGTGGAGGTTAAAAACTGTGTTTTTCCATAAAGGCAACTGCAAAGAGGAGAACACCTTATAATGCCAAAGATATCATTTTCAGAATATTGTGAAAATGCCCTCTACCTAACAACTACCTGAGTGTTCAGCATTAATCAGTAATGTTCAAGTCTAGACATTTAGGTGAATAGAAGTGTCAAAAGAGTGTTTTCGGAGTCATTCTTGACATTCTGGAATTTCAAAATCTGTCAGAATGCACAGTTGACATAAATAAATGTAATTGAATAGACGGAATATTTATGACCTTTTCATAATCATCTCTGGACATAAAAATTGTAAAATTGTAATTAAATATCATGTTAGCTGCACTTGCCCCATGTCATCTCAGAGGCATCACTTGATTAAATAGTCCCTTGTTAACTTGGAAAATTCATTATGTTGTCCCTATATCCATATATATATCAATTTCCCTAATACAGTTGGAAACAAGATTTTTCATACAGTGTAATGTGTTTTGAATCATCAGCAGTCACAAATAAGGCATGCAGTTTTTGTACCTTACAATCTAAATAGTATGTGAGTGGGCTTTCGATTCCAAAAGCCTATATCAATGTCAGCCTTTTGAATTAGTTTGCAATCTGATACTTGTTGTTACCTCAACATTGTAATATTTGCATTAAATTGAGGAAGTGCTGCTTGTTTTTCTTGTTTAAAGATTCTTATAAATTTCCATTTAGTCCTATTTTCTAAGGTTTTTTTTCCTGGTCATATTGTCCGTGATGTGATGTTTTGTCAAATATTTAGTGTTCATAGTACTCTTGTAAAATGGTTGTAACTGAAAAATTCAAATTTCATTCAAAAATTATTGCCTGAAAGAGGCTTTACATCCTCTTTAGTTTATCAAATTTAATGCCTAATGCAAAATCACTGAAATCTTTATAATTTGCCATTACTGCATAATTGATCTTAAGCCTTACCAGACACCATGTTTCCCATATATGTATGTCAACTGTATCATGCTTTCAGGATTGGTTGCATAGTTGCTCTATTTGCATATGCATGCATGTAACAGTTTTCTAAGCTCTTCAGAGGCATTTTTTTAATGACAGTATTACTAAAGCAAGATTAAGTTTATATATGCCATTATCAATGACCTCAGTAAAACATAAATGATGCACTATTGCATACACAATTTGAATTATATTTTACAGTGTATATTATATGTCATATAAATTTTTATATTAAAAATCGACTATTAAGATATTTGCATTTTTTTAAATCATAATGAACCTTTACGATTCTAGAACATTTATTTATCAAATAGTCTTCCATCTTATTTCCCCAGATTGATGATGTTTATTGCATACTTAATGTATTGGGTTAAAATTTATTGTATATCAATCAAAATCAGTCTTTTTCTGGAGAAATTTAACGTATACTTCATACTTTTATTCTGTGTATAATGCTATGTTCAAAAGGCTTTTACTTTAAAAAAGCCTGAATGAATGTAAAATTTCTATCTTCTGCAGAAGCTTCAGATTTATTTTTGTCAATGTAAAAGCCTTTAAAAAAATGAAATAGTAGTTTTGGAAGATATGATTTTCAACTTCCATTGATAAGTTATAGTAATTACCAATCTGGTTTCCTCTAACTGGATGAAGTTTCTGCTAATATAGTCCTTTTCCAGAGCATTTCTAAAAACATTTTGATATTCCATTAATTTGTGGTACATTAAATATATACAAATGCAAGAATTTTTTAAAAAATTTTAGTCTTGTAAAGTGTTTTTGACATGATTTAACAGGTTTGAATTTAAAAAAATAATCCTATTAATTGTTGAAATAAAAAATAAATTAGGGCTCAGCATATAGTGTTGGGTCAAGGTATTTTTTCAAAACAATATATATATA
>JAOUZG010027119.1:4100601-4118297 GCA_026289955.1 Argiope argentata
AATTAATTCTGCACTTACTGTTAACTTGAAAAAAAATTACTGTTTTATATGAACACTGATATTGTATATGCATATAATTTCTTGTCCATATTACAGTAATATGCCAGTTTTATGAGAATTATTTCTATGCCGTTTGTTCATTTAAAACAGTAATTTTTTTTCAAGTTAACAGTAAGTGCAGAATTAATTTATTGATTTATGTGTTACAATTTGATTAAATATGTATTTTATAATCTGATAAGAAATCTGTAATTTTTTGTAATTCAATTTAAATTTATATTTAACCAAAATGTTAAAAAAGGCATTTGAATTGGTTTGTTCTCACATTTTTTGAGAAAGTCACTCAACTCATTATGGTTGATTGAGATTATAAATTTATTAATTTGGTCGGTGCTGAAAATTTATGTATCATCTTAGTACAAAATTGTTGGATTAATTAGTAATAATTGAAATTGTAGCTTTAATTTTAGAACTTTTTGACATAAAATTTAAGAGGCTGAAATTTGTTGATAGAAGTCTAAGAATGGAATGAGGGAATATTGTTTTGGCATTTGCCCTCTGAGTCACAACACATAAGTAGATTTCTGCATATATTTTATGTTATATGATGGTAAAGATAATTTGAAATGACTTCATTAAATTGCTTCTTATATTGTCTTCCTAATATTATGGGAAATGCTCTATTTTTTTAGATGTTTAAATCTATGACCAGACTATAATAAAGTTTAAATAAAGAGGTAGAAAAGGAAGGGAAGGGGAGAAAAATTAGTGTTAATAAGCAACCAAAGCTTAAATAGATATTCTCCCTAAATTTTAAATGAATTAACATATTTTACAAGTTTGCACTCTGAAATGTGGGGATGAAAAAATTCCCCACTTCAAAAATTGAATTGATAGTTTGAGTAGAAAATAATTATTTTAAGAGACATTGTAGATACATTGAAATTATTAATATATGCTTTAAAAAATTTTATATATGTATTTTAGTTTTGTATTTAATGATTTTGAGATGATGAATATTTTTCAGGTAAAATGTATTAAGAAGCTCTCCAAAAAATCATCCACAATTTTAATTTAAAAAAATGGAAAATGTTACAAAATTGATTGAGATAGATGAAATTGCTAAAGAACATAACCCTATATTATCAGAGTCTGAAATTGCAAAAAATGATATGGAAGTCAAAACGGAATTAAAAGATTTGGTTTCAAATACAGAAGCAGATAACCAAAATTATAACGAAACATCTTTGAACTTGGAAGAGAAACTGGAAAGCAAAAAACCAGGTCTTTTTGCCCCATTCAATCATAGTATGAAACCTGATTTTGAATATATTCGTTTGGAAAAGGAAATGTCTGCTTCAAACCAAGAAGCTGCTACTAAAGTTATAAATGATCGCTATAAATTGATAATGGAGAATGCAGCAAAGCATAAAACAAAAGAAAAGGATAAAATGACTTTTACCCAGTTATCCCATTCTGTGGATATTGATGATATTATAAAAACTACTGAATTACTTCTCAATTTGCATATTACTTCTACTTCTACTACTGAAGACCAGTTAGAAGAATTTTCTGACTACTATCTAGAGAAGAATTATTGCAATGATAATTTGAACACTGTTGAATTTAATGCAAAAGAAAGAAATTCAAATGTTGACATGCCAAAGTGCTTAACTGATCATCTTGAAAGTGAAGTGGAAGACATCATGAAGCTTAAGAAAAAGGAACAGAAGGATGAAGAAAAAGATATGGTCTTCGCTCAAATGTCTCTTGAGCTGGATGCTGCAAAATGTATGAAAAATATCCAACCAACTTTTGAAGAGCTTGAGGATAATCACTAATTCTTGCAAAGATGAATGCCGTTGTGGAATTGATAAAGGTTAGTATTATTTTCATTGCTATTTATTTTGAGATGGAATATGAATAATTTATTGTATTTATACATAACACACTAAGTGAAAGCAAAGTCTTCCCTTGGTTATTATAAAAATGCATTGTGAAAAAATTATCATAATTAAAAACATATGTATTTTTATGTGTTATAATTTTTTTAAAAAATAAGACCTTATATTTCAGTAGATTTCTATGTAGCCCTTTAGTAACACATAGAATGTCAAAATATGTAACGTCATGGAAAGTGCCTAATTTGAAAATCATACTTAAGCATCTAAAAATGTTTTATTTTTAAAAACATTCTTTATTTTTTCTCCAGATCTTGAATATTACTAAATAAAAACAAAATCACAAAGCTTTATTTACTGACTGTATTAAGCCATAAAATTAGTGCTTGAAAAGAATTCAATATAGAAATCCAGTAGGTTTAGAAGTTTTAAAACAAGTTATTGTAACACAAAATGATTTTTTAATTTTTATGTGATGAATTTATTTTGTTTTTGCCTGATTAATGTCTATTTAATCCTTTTATAAGTTATTGACATTAGGCATTAGAGTTCACCATAAGGAGTCATGATTAAGGCTAAGTGATGACCAGGCCTCGTCATCTCTGTATCATTCAACATAAATCAATATTTCTAAATATAATGTGATTTTATTATTTACTGATACCCGGCACATTGCTGCCACAGAGGAAATAATTTTGGAATTATCGTTTGAAATAGCTGTCTTGTTTGATTGGGAATGATGGAAAGAATGATATTTAATTTTCTGGCAACAATGAATATGTCCATTGAAATTGAATGTTGTATAAAGAAATAGTTTAAATAATATTTATTCAGTTTTTTTTACTTTATTATTCAAGTATATTTTAGGATAGGCATCCCTCCCCCATCATCAGTAAAAGCAAATAAATTCCTTGGCTGTCCGATTTGTATGCATCTAAAATATAACTGACTATGTGGGAAACATGGATTTTCTAGGTTCATTTCACACACTTGACATGATGGACCTGATTGATGTCCGCGAGAATGCAAGTGAAATGAGGAACTGCAGTTGTTTGAAATCAAAAAGCGTGCCAGTGAGAATAATGGGGATGTGTGATTCTTTTAAGAATAATTGCCTCACTTTCCCGCGTGCTGGTCTTCTGATTCTGATGCATGTGATCATTTACAACATAAACGTGGTCTTTTGATTCTTGCTGCATGTTGATCTTGAGATTCTGAAGCACTTGGATTTACAATTTGTAAATGATCTGTTCATTGCACTTCTGTGATTCCTCATTTATTTGAGAAACACGAAATCGCTTATTTCTATGTGCTGCACTGGTGGATCTACTAAATGACGAACGTTTGTGAGGCAGATTTTTAGGGCGATATTTCAAAGACATGTCTTTCATCGGAATCTATATCTTGTGCTGATTCAGTTTCAGGATTCAATGACGAATGCGTTGGATCGACGTTATCAGAGTCCCCGTTACTCTTGTCAGCTTCACATGCACTACTGCTTCTCGTTGATGCCTCAGCTGCCGAATTTTCCCTGACATTTTGCACAACAGGGATTCGGTCCCTACCGACGGATGGTCTCCAGCTTCCTGGACCACCCCCAAACTCCTTATTTCTTCAAAAGTGTCCTAAATTCAGTGTCCCATTTATTGATATAAGACTTTTATCTGCCTTGATTTCTTTCACCTTGCATAACCTCCACAATGCTTTACTTTAGATTCGCCGTTCTTAAAGAAAAGTTTACTTAAGTGTCATCCGGTAATGACAGCATGCCGCAGTCATTGAAAGAAAGGTCTGTTTCCAACCTTGTGTTTTATAGTTGATTTAGGTAGAGTGCTTCAATTTGACTGTAAACGCCATCTGTCGGTATTTTTTTGAATAATTTTTTAATAGCCTAGAAACATCCAAAGACTTTTTGAATATATTCCTTCTAACCGTAGGTGTGTGTTTTTCAACCAATAATATATATTTTTTAAAGTTTTCGTGAATTTACAGAACACCTAATATATCTCAAATTAAACGACGATTCTTATATTATATTCAAATAATATGTATTCTTATGCTTGAAAATTTCAGGTTAGGAAATAAAAAAAAACAATTTGTTCCAAAATGACTTACTTAAAATAGTATTTTAATATATTAAAGTATGAGAGAATCCTGGAAATTTTTTTGAACAAAAATTGTGAAAATAAGAGATAAATACAGTCTACTAACATATTTGAGAAGAACCGTTAACTTCTCACACAATTATTCAATTGCTCTTAATATCATTCCCCCCCCCATTTTTTGTGAAATCGTGGTAACCCCACTAATATGAAGGGTAGCAAAAATAAATATTTGTGGTACAAATGTAGATTATTATGACCCGTGTAGTAATCAGCTGAGCTTATGTTTTCGGGAGCATTTCTTTAGTAGTCACAGCAACACAAAACAAAGACAAGACATTTTATGCTCGTAGCTTAGCAGAACAGCATCATCTCATTTTAACTACAATCGCAATACCCTATAGGATGCGTACCTTATCAGGTATCGTTATCTAGTATCCAAAAGGATAGATACGAGTAATGTAAATGCTACATCCTCCTTTTATATCGTCTTGCGGGGTGATGTGATATTGGATAATTTGACGTTAGTCTCAGGATTGTTATTATCGGGTGTTTCAAAAATGACCGGTATATTTGAAAAATAAACAAAAACTAAACGAACAGCAGGAAAATTATTAGTTATTATGAATAAATCTTTTTTTTTTAACAGCAAACTTGCAATCTGTGAATTCGCTTACAGCAGAAAGACGACTTACAGAATGAAAAACTCACAGACTGCGTTTTCTTCTATATCTTTCAAATCGTCTGCAGCCCCATTTGAGTTGTAAACTGTAACTAATTTCGCAAATTTGTCTGCCTGAAAATTTACTGTTGTCCCAAGCCTATTGCAACAAACAGTGTATTTCTATCAGTGCTCGTTTAGCTGTTATTGATTTTTCAAATATATCGGTCGTTTTTGAAACATCCGGTATCATTAGAACGTTATTTTTGTGGTCGGTTTGGTGTTGTTGGGAGGTCGACTTTCCTTAAAGGCATCTCAAATGATTGATTCGGTGTTACATAATAATATATAAGAGCTTATGCATGATAAAGGTTCATCAGGTTCGTCACAACTGGCAGAAATCACTTTCCAGTATGAGGAAAGTGATTTCTGGAATAGAATGATATAAGATCCATCTTTCTTTAGTATAAACTCTGCCATTTTACTTTGGTTTGCTTTACTTAATGGGCGAAGCTTAACCCAAACTAAATAATTAGGTTTATAGGTAGTGCTCGGTTTACGTGATTTATCTGCATATGTCATTCGACGATCTTGACCTTTCACGATATATATTTTTTAAAATTTGAGACATACTCCTCACAAAACATTTTGAATTAGGTAAGGTGTCAATATAGAAAAATTATGAATGACGGATCATAGATCAATAGTAACATCTTCTAAATTTTTTAATTCCCGATCAAAATTGAGGTAAAATGCAGCGCAACTAGTAGTTTCGCATTTTGCAGTGTTCAATGCAGATTTTAAGGTAATTTCTCAATCTATAAGGTATGATTGTTAACTATCGTGATTGCTAAACGAGACTTCAAGTTTCTGTTTTTACGTTCACAGGAAGGATTTGCTTGTGGATGGTGAATAGTTAGGTTGATATTTAATGCATAAAACGAATTGTTGCATGATAGCCCTGAGTGCCATTGTCACTTATTAGACGACGCAGTAATCCATATCTTAATAAGACTTCATCGAGTAGTGTTAAGGTACATTCTTCAGCAGTAGCTTGCTTTAATGGGAATAACTCTACCCATTCCGTTGTGCTATTATCTATGACGAAGATACGTTTCACGCCTTCGCTAATTTTTGGTAAGGTTCCAAAAAGATCGATAGCCATGCTTTCAATACATTGAGAAGGGACAAGTGTTTGTAAACGGCTAATAGGTTTCTGGTTCATTGCCTTATATTTTATGAAATCTGCACAATTTTTGACATAATATGTTATATATTTCCTCATTCCTGCCCAATAATATCTGGATGATATTCGGACGAAAAAAAAAAGTTTCATCAGCTTCGTAATGAACAGATGTAGGAAAATTATGTTGGAGTTTTTTTGTTTAATTTTTTCTCTCATGAAGTGAGACAACTAACAGCTTCTTCCCCTTCAGAGTGTGGAGAGTAGTGGTGGAGTTATCTTCTTTATGTCAAATTTTCAAAATCGGCACTTCTGCCAATATCCTCAAAACAATCTATGACCTTGAGTTCAAGAGCTTTCAACTGTTCAGTTAAAAATTCCAACATCTGTTCTTGATGGGACATTTAATAACAATAGTTAACAATCTCGCTTACCTACCAGTGGATGATGAGAAAGTCATTAACCACTTTAAGACTTGATGATCAGAGGTCGCTGTATTACCTGCACCTTCAATTCTTCCTTGAAATTTATTCCAGACTCAGACAACAGCCAAAGCTTCTCTTTTAATTGTCAAGTAATTCTTTTCAGCCAAGCTTAAACTCTGTTGGCATATTCTATTGGTCTTTCATCGGCGAGACTTTCTCCTTGTAGAAGAACTGCACCTAAGGCGCAACCACTTTCATCCCTCCTGATGATAAAATGTTTCGTAGGATCAACTTGTTTCAAACTGGCGGAGTTACCAAACATTGCTTTTGAATTTGAAAGACTTGTTTCTCTTGTTCGCCCTATTTCCAAACAATATTCTTTTTTATCAAATTGCTAAGGGAGTCTAGCAATATCTGAAAAAATCGGCATGAATTTCCGATACCATGAACAGGTTTGCAAAAATGATTATAATTGTTTAATATTTCTTGGACAAGGAATGTTTTATATTGCTGCAACTTTACTTGATGAATTTCGATACCTTTAGGAGTTATTCTGTCCCAGATATTTCACAGGAACGCATGTGGATTTACATTTCTCTCTATTTACACATAACTTAAACTTTGAGAGTCGTTTAAAGACCAACTTTAAGTCTAGAATAGTTCAAAAGTTTTGGACGACTTAAATATATAATCTAAACAAACAAAAATATTTACTGTAGGGAACTGGTCCATAAGCCCTTGAATAGTTATTGTTTTTGTTCTCGTGTTCCTCTTTACAACGGGATGCAGTAGCTTTTGAGGGTATGCAACCCTAAGACTAGAGAACAGAAGCCTGATCACTTACTTAGAAAACTTAGCTCACATACATCACAGTTTCTGAGACAAAAGGGCATTTCTTTTGTATCGAAACGTATTAGGGAAGTTTTGTCCCTTTCAGCAGGATTGATTTAAATTTGATGAGTTTTGATCCAGTTTTTAAGTCGAGGGTATTCATAAAAACAGTGGATCTGGCATTGTAACGAGGCATCCAGATGTCAGATTTGGTAATAGCATTTAGCTTACGATAATCTGCACAATCTGGTATTTCAATTAAGCTGGGGGACTAAAACTGCTGCATACGGGGATTGCACTTTTCTGTAACATCATTGGCCAAAAGTTCGTCAATTTAATTGTTTAAGAGCTTTTTCTGTTTTGGTAACAATTTCATAAGGTGTAGTTGCAACTGATGAGTGGTCACCTGTGTTAATAAAGTGTTTTACATAAGGAGTTGGCTCTCCCCCTACTCGGAAAATATATTCATTTTCATTAAGTATTATTTAGTATTTCATTAAGTAAGTATTTAAGCGATTTTCAGATTTTACATCAAGATTTTCTACTTGGCGTAAACGAGGATTATTTGTCTCAGGTGCGACAGGATTGTTTTGCACTAATTTTATCACTTATTTCAACTGGACTATTATTTGCTGGCAAGGGAATATCTTTAGCAAAGGGTATTCTGCAGTTCGACTTATCACTAAAATACAAAAATTGTTTTGCATGTCCATCACAATTCCTGATTTCCAGAAATCAACTTGGAAGGGAGTACAATTTCCTTTAGCATGTGGCAGAAAATGTAAATCATTGCAAAAAGTTCGATTATGCATCATGATCGGCATTGTATTTTTTAAAACATCTTATGTGGATTGCTGATCATCTGCTAAACAGATAGTAGAGTGGTCCTTACTTCTTTAAAAAATTAAACATCAGTTCTCCGCCAACTGACTGGCTCCTGTGTCAGCACAAACTGTTCCTGTAGCTTAATATACTTCAATGGCAAGTAAGGCTACGAGAGAGGTAAAACAAGTAAACATATGCAAGGCATTAACCACGGCATTGTCTTTCTTTGAAGAACGATTTGGACATTTCGATTTGATAAATCCAGGATGACCACAGCCATAACAATAAACAAAATTTTCCTCACGTCATTATGGTCTATAGTTTCAGTTCGAAATAGTATTGTTGCGAGCACATGAAGAATCCGATTTCTCAAATTAAGCGAATTGGGATTTCTAAAGTCCTGCCCACCGTCATTTCTAGAGAATTTTGGTTTGTAGAATTCTTTGATTTCGGAGTTTTACTAATTTTTGATGAGGTGACTTAAAATTTTTATAAAATTCCCGCTTTTCATCTAAGAGGACATAAATTATTTCTTAACTATATAAATAATGAATTTTATATTCCAGAGTACATTTTTAAAAATTTGATCATCGAGGATTAGTTCTTTTAATTTGTCAAATTAACTAATTTCAAATTCATTTCGCCAACCTTCAAAATAATTCGAAACTTGAAAAAGAAATCTTTCCAAGTGAAATGATCATGTTCCTGTTGTCGACAAAAAACAATTCTAAATCGGTCTGCAGTCAGCTTAAGTCTTTGTAACAATGTTGTACGGATGTGGGCATAGTCTTAAACATTTCTTCGGGTTCTCTGGCTATTAATTTACCTCTATCACTTGGAAGTACTCCAATTAAATATGATATCCAATAGCCATTAGATACTTTTAAAAGCTTCCTCTGTTTTTCAAACATAGTTAAAAGTAATAACATGTCCTCTGTTTTAGGACGTAACATAGGTAAGACTGTTAGTAAATAAAATCGCTTTAAAAAAATCAATTTGATAGATGTGGATTTTGAAGCTCAAATGCTCTTTCCTCATCTAGTTTTTGTGTTTCCAATTTCTTCACTTCAGCTTCTTTTTTTCTTCATCAACAATGTTATTGAACGTATGAATCACAAATTGTTTATTTTATCATGTAGGTAAATTATTCTATTTTGGGGTGTTATTTCCAGGCCTAATTCCAATGCCAAATTGTGGATGTCAATTCTTTCCTCTTTAAAAAGCCCTTTTTTTCTACAAAATTATTGAAATGAATTACGAAGAAACAAGAAAACTTGAATATGAAGGAACAATTACACACCTACTTTCTCTTTTGAACATAAATAATAATAATTACAATCAAGTAGGAGATAAATATATTTTCAGCATTGGAAACAAAATATTTATATTCAAGATGTATCAATTGTTAATTTTAACTGCAAGTATATACACACACTTAATAAAAGAAAAGCGATTGTAGTACGTTATTAAATTTGGGTAAGTACTAAAAAAATAATTAGGGTTAAAAATTCTTAGCGATAAAAAATAATATTATAAGAACTAGAAATAAAATGGCACTTTTTTTTAAAGATTAAAAGATGGCATATGCTAAATCATTTCTCTGAATAAAAGATAATAAATCTATCTGAGCAATTTTTCATAACACCTAAATACTATACAGTTGAAAAAAGGGAAACATTCAATACTTGTTTAGAATAATCACGTTGAGAGCGTGTGAGATTATGAAAATTTAACGAGACTTGACGCGTTGCTCAAGGGCACATAAATTGGTAGAAAATCAGATCAGATAGTTTTTCTTCCCGTTCTCATACTTATGAACTAAGAAATATATTAAATACGATAGATTAATTCGTGCTCAAATGAAATACAACTATACAACTTGAAAATCACCATATAGAATGCTTTAATAAATAAAATTTATGTCCTTGCACACTTTCAATGGTAGAGATCAAATGTCAAAACAATACAGATATTTCAATATATAAACTTGGAATTATGAATATGCTATAAAAACAGAAGCAACTAAAAAATTATTAAATATTTTGGCAAATGCGAATTGCCCTATACTCTGTTCCACCCTAATTTGGCAGTACTGTAAAAGGTAGAAAATGCGATGCTCCGCGTTGGAAAGATTTCCACATCAATTTTGACTTAAAAATAATTAAAACTATGAGAAATTTATCAAATAAAATAATAAATTACAGAAATCGTTTTTTAAAAAAATTATTAGTAGTATTATTAGGATGTGTTTAAAATTATCCTCAAGTTATAAGGGCTTACCTGTTTAGCATTTTGTAAATAAAGCGAACGAATAAAACCAAAAGATTGACATAATGAATCCACTTTGGCTAGAACCGGTGTTCAAAGTCAAATCTTGGGCGCAAATTTCTCTTACTATATCCCCACCAATTTGGCTTCATTTAGTTCGCAGTCGTTATCATCATTCGTACTTTTTTTTTATTCTCGCTTTTTTACCAGTTTATATTTTTGATACTGTTAATTACACTAGTAATTAGTTAAGATTGTTGAATATTTATTCAAGTCGCTTTTTTCTATTCACTTCTAAAATGTCTGAAAAAGTATTACCACCGATTACGCTTTATACACTTCAAGGTGAGGGATACCAATAAAAAGTGCAGCATGCAGAAACATGTTAAATGATTATTCTAGACTACTAGAAGAACACCCTCAAGATTCTATCATTGAAATCGTTGATTAAGTTTCGCTTCCTACAGCTGTTTCGCAAAGAACAGTTTCACGTTTGGAAAAATAATTAAATAAAGACATCCAGTCCTTTTAGTACCTCTGGAAAGTAGCGACCGGGCTTTCACATTCGAGGCTTGGTAAAATATGATGATTTTACATTATCCCATATTCGATGAAATTTTCAATCATTTTTTCGTAGAAATGAGATCCCAAGATAAGATGAACTTTTAAAATATGTGAACGATGATAAAGATATCTTTGCGAAAAACCTTAGCCAAAGAAACAAAATATTAAAAAACGTAAGATTTTCTTTTGAAAAACGGTGAAACGAAATGAAATAACTTGAATGATTTATTAAAATAATGAAACAATAATATTGAACAATTAATAAAAATAAAGAATTTTTTTTTATTGTCTGATTTGAAATGATAATAAAGTTAATATATATTGACTATTGGCGAAGACCTTGAGAGAGAAAGTTTCGCCAGTGATCTGCATTACTAGTAACTTAGTACCTAAAAGCAACCCAGTTTCCCTGACAACGACTGCAATTCCGTATGCGTAAAATATACTGTACTGCCAAGTTAGGATGGAACAGAGGATAGGACCGAAGTTGCAACATTCTGCTTTGTAGCCAAGTGACATGACCTTTAAACAAAAGTAATTACTTGTGTACCGTAGATGCTATCTGGCATATGAAGCTTTTACCGCATACTCTCCCACCAGTGAGTCGGTGATGAGACGAATGATACATTTGCGCCAAGCGTATGTCTAGCGTGTGTGAGTTGGTCGTGATGGCTATTGTATTTAATACGCCTCGCGAATTTTGCTGCCAATAGAGTACGCCACAACAGCTGTACGAAGGCTGCTTATTCAATTAAGCGGGTCAACATTATGGAGAATGAGGATTGCTTTAAGACCGAACTCGCTATCTTAGTGTTTGTATCAGAGTAACATAACCACAATGCAAAAGTAATTACTTATGCACCGTAAATGTTTATCTGATTTGTGAAGCTTTCACCACAATATGGAATGGTACCCCCCTTTTTTTACTGTAGTCTGTCCAAGAAAAACAAATAAGAAAATAAGCATGAAAAACATCGATTAATTCTAAAACATATTTAATAAATCTAAAACATGCCAAATATTGTATTTTAAAAACAGTTAAAAAAATAAAAATGTACTATAAATGTAAGAAATATCTGCTGAAAATATATAGTGGAACCTCCCTGTATCTTTAAAAAAAATGTAGCCCACAGTGAATTACCTATTATTATTTTTTTTGTCTAATTATTAACATAAAGTTTTGTTTAATATTTCTTCCCAAAATCAATATTTATCCAACCAATCAAATTAAAAGTTGGTTATTTGACCAGTTATGTTGTAAGTAAGTATATATTAAATTGTGGTACGCTTAGTGTTGAAATTTATTTTGAACTGTTGCATTACATATATAGGTTTTAACACCTCACAGCATATTTAAAATGTATTTATCGATCCTTAGTTGTGTAGGAAATTTTTAAATAAAATTATTCGTTTTGTAAAATGCACCCACAATTCAAGACTTGTACGCAACATTGCAGTTCTTTTCGGGATGAAAGAGCAGACATGACAAAGGATTTCAATGTTGTATAGTTTTAGAAGGAATTTGTAACTCTTGGGAAAATTAATAATCTGCATAGCTCCGAAGTTTTCTTTTTTAATTACTCCAAATTACTCTATTTTAAAATTTTTCATATTACCTGATCTAAATCCCGTTTTAATTTTTTTCAACATGTGTTCTATAAAAAGGCGCTGACTCTATTTTCCATAGGGATAAAATAATCTTAATACCTACCTGTACCTTTCAAAGATACCTAAAATTCTCTTTCGTAAGTCGATATTTGTCAGTCTTCCTTTCATTTTAAAAATCATTAAAGAGGATTTTTAAATCATTTGTAAAATCATTAAGGGGAAATTTTCTGTCAGTAGCAGAAATGAATTGGATTGTAAAATTTTAAGTTAGAATTAAATGAACCGTTTGTTTAAAACTTGTTCCTAGATATTAATAAGCTACAACATTTTCCTGGTTCAGAATAAAAATCTTATTTATACAGGATTTAAAATAACATGAATGCAGACAAACACGAACAAAAAATCTTTCATACCAGAAATGTTTTGATGGGGATTTGATGTTATTGATAAAGAAAGTTGCTAAGCTTTCAGTCGTATATAAAAGAAAATTTTTTTTGCAAGTAAACTTGAATATCTTATAAAAAATTATAACTTATACAATGAATGATTTATTTTATTTACAAAGCAGTAGGGAAAAATTAATATACTATTTCATTAATAGTATATTATTTCTTCAGAAATAAAAATTTCTTTTGAATTTCTTTAACCCTTTGCGGTCGGTAAATTTTTCGCTTGGGAGTACTGAATTGGCAGCTGAAATGTCTGAAATGGTTAGCTTTCTGTTAATCTCAATTTTTGTGGAGTGATCTTCCGAGACTTGATTATGCCGCCACAGCGGCGACACCGACTTCTACGGCAGATTACAAATGCCACCACAGTGGCGGCACCGACCGCAAAGGGTTAATTCAAAATTAAAATGAAATGAGGGCAATTTAGACTAAAACTCTCGCTACTGAGAGATCATATGCTAGTTAAAAATTGCTTCAGAGTTTGAAAAAACGTTTAAATTTCTTAAAGATAGTAAAATAGTAATTAAAAAGATTATTATTATTTTTTGGCAAGGAAGTTTTTACCCGGACTTCGTACGCGTGGAAATTTTGATGGGTATATATGAGAACTGACAGTCTAAACACTATGTAAAATGTTATCAAATCGTATGTATGCGTAAATTTTCAACACCGATTGGAGCAACGCAAATACGTGAATTTTAAACGCCAGTTGGGGTAACGCAATGCAGATTAGAGATTTTTAATTTCAATTATTCTGTTTATTTTTATTCAAAAGTACTTCAGAAAAAATTGGAAGATCGATTAATTTTTAATCTATCCAACACTGCGAAAATAAATTTAGAATAACCGATCGAAAACATGTTACGTTTAACCTCATTAGAGTGGGGGGAAAACTACTTAATAACTAAGTACTTAAAACTATTAGAGTAATTTTTCGTTTGCCGGGCGCAAACGAACAATCGCCAAAGAAATTTGGTGGAATTCTAAATTATTTGCTAACGGAAATATACCGCTATAAGCACATATGAAAAATATATAGCTAACACAAATACAATTTAATTACAAAAACACACAATGGCACAGCTTTGATATACAGTCATTTTCACCAAAAAAAAATTGTCGCCAAATTTTAGCGAAATGGCCGAATGTGGCGCGAGCAGCATCAATATTATTTCCAATAGTAAGGTTTGGATGAGCGCTGCAGCAAATTAACGGAAATATAAAGGGGGAGTAATAAATGCAGTGATAGGGAATACACTAAAAAAAATTTAATCGAAACTAATGAAATATGTATAGCAGGGGAAAAAATCGAGGGAAATGAATAGAGAAAATCGAAATATATTCGTAAAAAATGATCGCAATGTAAACCAAAACAAAATATTAACGAAAAATTACCAACCTCGCAAAAATAGAATCAAAGATTAACTTACCCGACAAATCTAAAAGCAATTTAGTTACGGTATGTACTTGAAATAAAACAAAACAGCAAACCAATTATTTAAAATCGTTTTGCTGATTAGTCTGGTCAAAAATACGTGCTGCGCATGCGTGAATTCCAGTTTCAGTTGATGATTTAACGCCAATCGGGGCCAATGCGGGAATTTTCTACATTAGAGTTACGTAATAACATAATAGAAATTTTTAATTTTCTTTATTAATTAATTTTTTAATTTTATTTAATTCAAAAGTACTTCATAATGAATCCGAATGATCGATTTATTAGCAATGTTTAGTTTTAAATGCATCAAACACTAAGAAAATAAACAAAATCGTTTGAAATAATTGGTCGAAAATTGGAAGGGGAGGCGGTGAGGTTAGGTCGTAGCGTTTGAGCATCTGCCGAGAATTTGCTGCCTGACTGTGTATAGGCCACAATATATATATTTTTTTGTAGTTTATTTTTTGTTTTTGCCTATTCTTCAATTCTTGTTTCAAGTTTTCCAGGTAAGGTTGAGAAATTTTTCTTGTTCTTTGCTGCTCACTTTGTGAGCTTTGCGTTTTGAAACTGTCGCATTCCTCATTTTGTGTTCATGACATGCTAGAAGAAAATTCACCTTTAAAATATCTACATCCAATGGCTCCCATTGTCCTGGATAGACTCTATTTCAGCAAAAAAACAAAGGAAGATTTTTTATGTTCACTCAGCCAATACCAGTATAAAGAAATCAATATTATCGTATCAAATAAAACGGAAAAAGAACTATTCTAATGTATAATCCTGCCCAAGTACACGCGTGCATTAAATCGAAAATCCTTGAACATAATAGAATAACAAACATGAGATACACACGTCAAGGTAAAATCATGCTTACTACGACGGATACTACTTGTACAGCTAAATTGCTCACTTTAGACAAAATCTTAAACACTCCAACAGCTACAGATATTATTTGGGAGAATTTCACGTCACGATTCTTGACGCGATTCAGATGTTCCAACATCCACATCGCTTGAAGAGCTTGCAAATGAATTTAATGAAAATAATAATCACTCATATGCACGATTTCTTAAATCCAATTCTAGTAATGACATATCACCAGTTCTGATTACAATTTTGGGAACGGTGCTTTAAGAATATGTTCGCCTATGGTTCTTCCAGCAGAAAGTTAGAGCATTGATAGATCGTCCGTGGCAATGCGGAAGATGTTTTTCTTTTTTTCATTCTACTCGTGCATGTCAAAAATGACAAATATGTCCGCAATGTGGAATATCACATACAGTTCCTGTCAAATTCCTGCCAAGTGCATCAACTGTCAAGGTCCACATTCATCACAATCAAAATCCTCAGTAGCAGATTTGGAGTTGCAGAGACCCGAGGCGCAATTCAATTTGTGCCCCCCTTCCCCTCCAGTTATATTTACAGTATACACTCTATACATATTTTTCACTCTGTTAAGCTCTGTATCTGATTTTTTATGTTAGAAAAAAGAGCGGAGGGGACCTAGGTACATAAAATTGAAAATTAAAATCAATTTTTCCATTCTACTTGGCAGTATTTAAAAGGATGATGAAGTTCAGGGTCTGTTAAGGCTGTTCTAAAAAAATAGGTGCCATTTTGTACCTCAGTTGCGCAATATTTTTCTTAGATACATGCTTAAAATTTCATTATACACTAAATCAATTATTATAGAATGGAGCTGTGTTTTTTTTTTCTTTTGGTAATAAAAATATTTTGGTTTTGTTTTAAAACGTCATCAGAATCGGCTGATATTTTATTTTGCTTGTTTTAAATTATGAGTTGTTGATTCTTCTGTTTCTTTTTCAGATCGCTCATTAATTTCTTCGAATTCGCATTTTGCCTCGGCTCACTAATCGGCATTTTCCTGTGCTTATTCTGTTTTAATTAGTTCATCTGTCTCTTTAGGTTTGCATACAATTCCACTTCTTTCGCTAATTTCTTCAAAATCATTTTCAACTTCAGCTTGTTCAATGATTTTTTCTTGCGCACATTTTGTTGCAGTACGCTCATTTATCTCACACGATTGAAGGTCGTGGTATGAACCTACGACGCTAGGGTCGGTAGCCAAGTAATATGACCACTACACCAAAAGTTGACTTCGGTAAAGTAGATGTTACCTGGCTTATAAGGCTAGCGTCACATATCTTTTCAAATACGCATTCTTGTTCAACTCGCTCATTAATTTGTTAGAATTCATATTCTACTTCAGCTTGCACAGGTTTTTTTCATATAAATATTCAATTTCAATTTGCTCATTCTTTTAGGTACACATGCTGTATCAAGTTGCTCAACTGCTCTTTCTGTCTCATTTTCATTTTAGCTCATTTTTCAAATGTTATAATACATTTATTAAATAGATTTTTTTATGTCATTCTGCATTTTTTTTTTCTCGTTTTGAAGCCTCCAATTCAAACTTTCTTTTCTGTAAAATGGCTAAAACATTTTTAAAAAATTAGTCGTATAAAAATATTAGCTGGACTTTTGACGTTTTTTCCGAGTTGAAAAATTAATAGGAGAAAGTAATCAGTTTATTTTATTTTTTTGAGCAGTGTCAATGCCTCGTGATTCGTAATGTAAATGAGCCATGTTTTTAACCTGTGCCAAAAATATAAAGCCACGATTACAATATTTTCAAAAGTACGAAAATTTATTAAAAAATTATATGCTTATCACTCTTCACATTGGTCAAAGATCAAGCATAGAAATAAATTCATTTCCACAACACAAATCAAAGTCAATATTTTTCAAACGTGAAACACTAAATCGCTAACAGGATGTTTTGGAGAAACTAACCTCCTTGAGCAAAGATCTTCTAACCAAGTTCTATAACTAAAAGGCGTCCTATGTCCTGTTATGCAAACACGTTCATTGCCTTGAGACCTTGAGAGCCATTCCTGTACTTCATAGGTTCCGAGTGTCCAGGAGGGTGTAATATGATATCTATCTCTTTAGTTTCATACAAGACAAAAAATATAAAATCTCTCCCCCCTCCTGGTTAACTTTTTACTCTCTCATTCTCAAAATAGTTGGTTTTTCAAGGGTACTGATATTGCATGATTCTTTGATTGAAATAGCTGAACCGGGAGCGGTAATAGTAGAGTGTAAAAATGAAAGGTTTTATTAAAAAAATATCCTCTTTTTCAAAATTTAAATTATTATTATTTTAGAACTAAATTTTGAGGCCCCATAATTTATGAGGCCCGAGGCGCACGCCTCATGCGCCTATTTGGAAATCCGCCTCTGAAAATCCTGTGCACATTATATTCGAGAGCAAAAAATACTAGATCATAAAGCCCGAAATCATGTGACAACCGGAGAAGCACGACGCATTTTCAGCAGATCGACTAATGAAGAATACACAACAGTAGTAAAATCAAGTATGTGCAACACCAACCTGGAAACAACTAATGCTGGAGAAGA
>JAOUZG010027119.1:4131891-4165309 GCA_026289955.1 Argiope argentata
AAAAAAAAAAAAAAAAAAAAAAAAAAAAAAAAAAAACCACTTCTTTTATTGAAATCTAAGAACTAAAATTTTTTGTTTACTTTTACACCGTTGCCACTCGGAACAAAACAAAAGCTGAAACAAAAATAATATTAATAGATGTAGAGAATCAACGCGACAAAATGAAAATTAATTTTTTGTCATGCTGGATTCTACTTTTTTTTCTTCTTCTTGTGCAGTCGTTAGACATATAAATAATTATTCAGTTTTTCTATTTGATTTACTCTATTCTTTCTGTGTTAATCAGATAGGAATTTCTGTATTATTCTAACAGGAATAATATATTTTTTTCAAAATTCCAAGTACGCAAATGATTTTCAGCCCAGTGAATTATTTTTCGAATTTGCTTTCAAAAATTAAAGGCAATATATCAACACCGCCAATTAGGCGCTAAACGCGCCAACGTAAGAAACTTGAATGAATTTCTACCTCTGCGAAATGGACTCTTCCTGCAGTAACCTGTTTCTATAACATAGACGATTGTCGGCCAGAGATCTCCTTATGGACAGACAGTAAAATGCTCGATCTTTGCTGATGATATATTTATTACTGTTCAAATAATTCTCTGGACAACATTATAAGGAAATTTCAAAATACGATGGATAATGTGAACGAGTGCTGCGTTTATTAAAAACTTTATATCCCCCCAAAAATGTGCAATCCCTGATATTTCAAAAAAAAAAAAAAAAAAAGCCCACATTTCATAATATTTCATATGCCTGTTTTAATCTCCCTTGGATACCTCAGCTAAAATACTTTTACCTCAGCTTAAATTCTTTTTTCCAAAACAATATAAATACTGAAATCACAGAACAAAGGCGCTTCAAAAAATTGACACATTGGAATCAGTTGCTTTTAAAAATCATGGCCCAAGAACGAAACAACTTGTCTTGATTGCTGACAACATTATGAGCAGTTTATTCTTCTACTTCTGTCCTGTTTTCAATAAACTTTCTCAATCACATTTAAAAATAATAGACACAATTCAAACAATATCTCTTAGAGAGTTCCTCTGGGATTGCCAATCTGGACCCCAAACATAATTTTGTTAAAGATATCAAGACCGGAAATTCTTTTTTTTTTTTTTTTTTTTTTTTAACATTTAGCATATGGTTGCTATTTTATCCTATCACATTCTCAAGAGAATGAGCTAATTCATTTAACGGAAGCAGGCTTTTATTCTCTTCAAGTAATTCTCACTAATTTAAGCATTATGTCGGAGTTTATTATTTAAATTCCATATGATTTAGGTTTCATAATGAAGGAAATCTGTAACATTCATCTTCATACTTTTAATTTTCAAAACAAAAACTTGCCCAATGATTTAATTAGATTGCTTTTTGAAGATATCTTAAATGCCACCTTCGAAGACTTTTTTTAAAAATAATAGCTCCTGAGGCTTCGAAATCGCGGTCAATTATAGCTATGGATGCTTCAAATCACTCTGCGGAATAGCAAACAGAGATTTATTCTCGCACCATTTTTACGGCAGAAGCTCTGGTCATTTGCCAGGCTCTGGATGATCTTGTTGTTACTGAAAACAACATACTAGTCCTAACAGGTAGTCTTTCTGTACTTCAGAGCAATAATATATCTATCAAATCACCAAGAATAATTCTTCAGCTTGCACATAAGATTTACATTCAAAACAAATTTAATCAAAAAAATCTTCTTTGTGTGGACCCCAGGTCATTCCAAAATTACGAGGAATAAAAGAGTAGACTTGTTAACCAAAAATGTCACCAAATCTAATCCTAAGATTGAATGAGTTCCAATGGAAGATACAGTCGCCCATATGGGAAAAAACTGTCTCCTGAGACCCACTCTTAAATTTCCAAATAGCAAATATCAAGAAGTTGGGGGACATTCCAACCACTCAAACACTCCTATCATGGCTAAAAAACAGAAGAGAAGACATAGTAATTGCTTGCATCCTAAAGCAAACAATCATAAAGCCAGCTCTTTTCCTCTCTGTATCACATGTAATCAGAATATTTCCCTGCAACATATCTTTCTTCAGTTCAGTAAATAGTCATCACAGATGAGTCTTAAACCAAAAGCTTGCTCTGAATTATATTAAATCTTTTCATCATTTAAAATCTTTCTTTCTTCAATTTGCTCTTCAATGACCCATTTACGAATTTTTCTTCAAACACTTAAATGTTTTGATATTTGCTAAGTACAGTCATTGAAATTTTTTTAAGTTTACCTCTTTCAATTTTTTTCTCCTTTCTGATAAACTCCCCCACCCCCTCCGAATAAGATTGGTCTTAGTTGTTTGCTACTTTTTGGAACGCATAGTATTGGCAGCAAATCTGGAGGAAAAACCTCCCTTCAAAGAAAATATTTCTAAACATTTGCATCTTTTCCTTTTTTGTTCAATATTAGACTCTTCATCAATTGAACGCTAGTTTCCATGACTGGGTAAAAAGTTTTTAGAAAGATCCTTATAATTTATGACCTAATGAACCTTCCTCCAAGATTCTTGTTGATTCTGCAATCTATGATTTTATGGTCAGGACTTACTATCTATATATATAAAATGATACTTGAGTTCAGTTAATCAAATATTTTGGTTGATAAAAATAATTCTTATGCCAATAGGATATTTTATGTGTAAATTCTTCTGTATTCTAATATTTATCTTTTCTTAATTAGAAAATTTTCTTTTTTCTTTTAGGAGATGATGGTTTTGACTGCAGACGTCAATAGAAATGAATTTTTCCATTTATATAACTGTACATATTTACCAAATATAATTAGGTTTTAAATTTTTTAAGGACATTTTTTAACAGTCTTTTTAAAATTTAACTAAGATTTTGTGTATTTTTATGTCAAGTTTTTATTTTGGTCTACTTATAGTAAGAAAAAGGTATTACATTTTGTATTAATGCTAAAAATGTACAATTCACTTTTTTGTATTAATAACTGAATAGTCAAAAGTCATGCATATTATTGACATTCCGTAAGTATAGCTTTTAATTCATATAATTTTGTACATCATAGTTTTAAATCATAATAGTTGTGGTCTATAAACATTTATAAGGAATTAAAAATAAATATTTTTTTCAATCTTCAATTCAAGTTTATTACTTTAACTTCATTAAATATGTATTAATCAGAAACTGTTTTAGTGGAATATTTAATTGTTTCGACATTAAAATATTTAAATTAATTAAAATATCGTAAAAATACTGCTAATGTATACTGTTATTTAGTTTTGATTCTAAAATTATATCACCCTTTTGTTTGCAATGCATAAGTAATCATTTTATATGCTGTCACATTTGTCTAGAAAAGCACTTATAAACAAGCATAAAATCAAATATAGCATTTATATATTTGAATAAAGGCTATATTCTTTTTATTACCAAAGAATAATTAATAAGAATGAATTCATAAATTTTTTTATTACCTAACTTTTTACAATCATTGAAAATATTTTTATATTTCTAAAATAATTTTTTGGGTCAGATTTTAAAACTTTTTTAATTTATGTAAAAAATTACTGATTTTTATTTTTGTAATTGTGACCATGAATTTTTTTTAATATTCAATTTTTATTAGACTGTGTAAAATCATAAATATCTGAAACTTGAATTTTGATAGTTAGAAAGGATGTAAGTAATGAGACTTCATAGCTTTCATGTTAATAAGTATTTCAATGTTGAATATTTTTATCTGCTGATTTTTTTAATTATTTCTTTATAAAAATCTGCAAAATTCTTTTATAATAATGTATAAGAATAATTGTGTTTTTATTTGTTAGAGATGCTGTGTGGTTATATTTAATTGTGATTCTAAATTAATGATATGCATATTGTAACTTTAAAAATATTAATGCTTGATATTAGATTTTAAATTGAAATGATACAAAAATTACATTTGGTTTCAAATTCTTGTATATTAATTTTTTATGTGTTATTTAAAGTTCCAAACTAGATTTTAATAAATTCTAAGAAACTTTACATGAAAACTTCTTTAATAACAGGTATTTGATTCTTTAATTTGTTCGTATTTAAAAACTATTTGAAATTTAAAAAAAAATTTATTTCATGTTGTTAATAATTGAATGTATTTATATGTTCTTTTGAAAACATGTTTTGAATTTTGTTTTTCTTTGTATTTTTTAAAGTGTAAATAAAAATTTGTGTCAGATGTTTTGAAATGCATTCATATTGAGATTACTTTTGAAATGTGATGATTTAATATTTTAATATAAAAAAGCAAGTATTAAATACTGATATTAGTTGAAAAAAATAGATAACAAATCCTTACATATTTTCACAATTTTCATTTATTTTGTATTTATAACTTTTTTTTAAATCTCCCTTCCCCCCGCCCCCAAACTTAGTATCTTTTTTAATAGAAAATGTACGAAACCAGCTGTGAATGATTATCAGAGATTCTCCCATTTTTCATTAAAATTGAAATATTTCTACAAATTTTAGTTGAAAATGATGCATTAAAAAAAATTAAATGGTCAAACTAGTCCCCCCACCCTCATTTTGTTACCCAAATAGTAATTCTTATTTAGTTGTACATTTGTTGCAAAAAAAAGGGGGAAATTACAAGTGTTGTTAAAGTATTATTTTACCAATACATGATTCCGAATCTTATTCCTCTGAACCTGAAAGTTTATGGAATCAAAATAATTGATATCTTAAAGCACATAATTGGTGTTATTCGGGGATAATAAGAATATATTTTTTGTTTGTTTTGCTTAAAGAATATAAAATTGAAAAATCAACTTTTAAAGCAGCTCTATGCAATTTGATTTTATGGATATTTTATAAAAGAAAATTGTTATATCAAAAAGTTTAAAGTAAAATTCTCTGTTAGAATGCTCTTTTTCATCTGTGAAAAGAAAGTTAATTTTTAAACTTGTTCAAGTTTGTGATTAAAGAATTTATATGTTGATAATGAAATCATTTTAAAAAATTTTGATGTTTATTTGTATTAGCCTTAAAATTAGTATTTAAAAATAGTTATTATTTAAATCTTGCATGATCATATTTTCAGTTTTTTCAGAGAATGCATGGAAAATTCTAAAATCATTTCTGTGGAAATGGATACTGTGGTAATACATCATTACAACTAGCAAAGGAGCTGTAGGCAAAGAAATATTCTTCTTGTTTATTATGGCATGATTGTTCATAAATATGCAAGTTTCTAATCAATAAAATATTTTTATACCTCTCGCTTCAAATCAAGAATTTCTCTGATCATAATGTTAAAAAGTATTTTTGAATTTGTATATAAACTTTTTTATAACTACTCTTGATTTTTCATAAAATATAAGCATCTTTATTTAAAAAAAAAATCAATGTGATATATAATGCATAACATTTTTGTAAATTTGATGTTGAATATGAATTTATTTGTTTATTTTCGTTTCAATTGTCAATTTTCTTGTTTAGGAAACATTTATCCTTAGTATGATGCTCATAATTTTAAATTGATAAATATTCCTACATAAAAATTTATACTAGTATTTTATCAAATGTAAACTTTAGTATTTTTTTTTTTTTTTAGGATTGAAACATCTGACTAAATATTCTGCTCAATCATGTCCATTTTGTCCACACAAATGTGCATCAGGCCAACTAAAAAGGCATTTGCGTAAACACACTGGAGAGAGACCTTTTGTATGCATGATATGTAAGAAAAGTTATACTCGGAAACATAACTTGCAGTATCATTTGCTGATACATCAGAATTCATCTTCTAGTGTTTCAAAATTCTAAAATCAAATGTTAACATTCATCATTTGTGATAAATTCTTATGGGATGTTATATACTTTTTGTAAATGGACAAATATCACACATAATTTTTATAGAAATTCAAGTTTAACCTAGTTTATATTACAAAATAAAATGTTTGTTGACAATATCAATTTTGTTATTTTTATATAAAGTATTCATTTTGATAACCATTTACATATATATTTTAAAATTATTACATATTTTGTTAAAATTTTATATTTCTCATTGGTTTCTTTTTAAGAATTAAATTAATTTTCCGTAAATTTATTTTGAAGGTCTGCTATTGATTATTTAATGGTTTTGAATATATTAATGTATTCTGAATTTAGATAATGATTTTCTTTAATCTTTTTCAAAATTATTTTTTAAATGATTTTATATTTTATTGTAATTATAGCAGTATTTTGAACAGAGAATTTTTATTTTGAGATTTGATAGCTTGTAATAATTGTTAGGTTGAGAATGTTAGAAATTTGTTTATTAAAGATTAAATTATCAAACTAAAAACAAAATTAGTGATTAATGTAATGTAAGATTTGGGCAATTTTGTGTTTAATCAAAACTCATAACCAAATATCAGTACACAAATTCACATCCAGCTTTGTGTGATATGAAAAAGTTTTTTTTTATTTTATTTGCGTTTTTGTGTGGCAATCTTTTATAGTAGTAAAATGCTGATATTTGTTTTGTGAATGCAAAACAAATACAAAAGTGATAAATTTTGTTATGAAAAATTTATCACTTTTTTTTTCAATTATTGAGCATCTTTTAAGGTGTTTTTTTAGGGGGGGGGTAATTTCGTATGTTATCTGTATACAATTACTAGTTTTTGTATCATCTTTAATCTATGCATAATTTTTCTGTATTTTTGAACAAAATTTCTTTAAAAAGATTTCAGAATGTTTTCATGGAATTGTATCACTTATATGTAGAAAAATGTTTTTGAAATTTTTTCAGTGTTTTGAGGAAATTGGTATTCATAAAATAGTTTAATGGTTATAACTGAAGTACAGATAAAACATGTAAATTTAATGCATTGGCTTTGTTAGTATTGATGAACATGATAGAAGCATCATGTATGTACATGTGCTGTACTTGAAACAATCTTATTTCTTGGGTAGTCAAATTTATGACTTGTCCATGATTTTCTTACAGTTTTAAACTAGAGTTTCTATGCTTATCTTACAGTTTTGATCTAGCCGAAGAATGTCTATGTTTATAATGTCATAACTTATAGATAGAATGTTCAGTGTTCCTGTAATTTTAGTAGGTTTTTGCTTTATTTTTTGTGTTAAATATATTTGTATGCTTATTTTCTTTGTGTGTGCTATATAATTGTATTTCTTAAACGTTCCCCCCTCCCATAATATGGTGATTAGTAATAAGACCAACACATACATTTTGCTCAGCATTTTGAGGCACAGTTTATAAATATCTGAAATTAAATTTCACCGCAAATGATTTTTATGCTCCAGATTGACAGATTTTTTCTCTACAATGATTGAATTTTTTAATTTAAATTCTGAAATGATGATCAAGTATAGATGTATTAAAAGGTTAAAAAAAGCAAGTCATGCATATTTGGATTAGAAAAAACTTATAAATTTAATTATATCAAAAAATTGCTCTATTATTTCTTTTTGTGCACTGTATTATTAATATTGCTTAATTGTTTATATTATTTTTTATAATATAGAAATGTGCCATGAAAATAATTTAATATAAAGTTTGCTGTTCCAGTTATGTGATGTTCTCTGTAGAAATTTTATGCATCTTTTTATCAAGAATAAAAAATATATATCGTGTGAAAGAATTGAGTTATTATTTAAGGTATATTTTCATTTCAATGTGATAATAGGTGCATGTAATTGGGTATGAGGGAGAAAGAGTGAGAATTTTCGATCTTTTCAGTTGTGCTTTAATGGAAACAGTTTTAAATAAATTATATAGCTTTTAGAAAGCTCATTAAAATGTGATCTAATAAAGCGATAAAATTATTTTCAGCTTGTTTAATTTCAAAAGTATTTGATACTTCAGTTTTTCTCACAAAAAAAGTTATATTGGCTTTAATTTTTTTTAAAATTGATTTAGTGATTAAATATTACTAATTCTTTTTAATAATTATTGTATCTGATTTTCCGCTAAGTTTTACTTAAAAAATACATAATTTTTAACTATGAAGCAGAAAAAGTAAATTGTTTGATGAAATTTCTAAAATTAGCACAACTGATAGGAATTTTTGTTGCCTTTCATGTTGTGTTGTTTTTGAATATTGATGGAAAATATTTGAATATACTTAGTTTTATTATTATTTTTTTTTATTTTGATTGAAGTTATGAAATTTATTAGAATATTTGTTGCAGCATATAAAAAATTTAGCTCCAGATTTCACCTTTCTAGATCTTTGATGTTAAAAGTATCCAATTTTCTTTATTTATTAATTAACCTATGGTTTTTAAAAAATTATTAAGGAATTAAAATTTGCTTGTTCTTTTTTTAGAAATGGATCCCAGCTCTTCAAATATCATGAAACTATTTGGGGAAGAAAAGTCGTTAAAAATATATTCTTGTCCTTTTTGTGCTTATTCAACTTATTACAAATGCAATCTTAAGCTTCATGAGAGACGGCATACTGGTGAAAAACCATTTTGCTGTAATTTATGTGGAAAACGTTTTACCCAAAAGCATCATCTTCAAAATCATGAAAAGGCACATTTGTCAAAGAGAATTCATGTTTGTAGTATTTGTCATCAGAGTTTTCGTTCATTAAGCTATTTAGAAATTCACTCACTAACTTGTAAAAATTGATACAATATCAATGATGTCTTATGTTGTCTTAATTCATTTCAGTAAAGTTAATTTTCTTTGATTGTATAATCATAAGGGATTCTAATGGTGTTGAGGGGCAGTTAATACCAAAACAAATTAATTCTATGGAATGAAAGGTTCGGACATCATATATTTATGTATGTGTTATATTTGATGCAGATGAGTAACATTGCCAAGAGGTATTTAAACTAATTAAAATAGGTTTGCTGCTGTGCTTTTGATTTTCAAATAGGCATGTAGTCACCTTAAACTATTTTTGTGGAAATTTACATGAAGTTGGATTTCCCTACTTGTGTCACTGTAATCTAGTACCTTCTGTAATGCAAAACATATTTTATTAAATAAATCTATTTAAAAATAATTAAAATTTCCCCTTTTCTCTGTTTATATTACTATCATAAGTTAGGCCAATATACATTTATATAAAGCATATTTGACTTGGCATACTTAGTCTTCTCTTAAAAATTGCTTTAAATTTTTTATAGAGGTGAAATTTCAGCTGTTATGTTATCAAAACTATAACACAAATTTTAGTGTCTTTAACTAAAGTTATCTGATACATATCAGGACTAAAATTAGAAATTTAAGCTCATGTGATCCAATCAATATTTTTTTATAAAATAATTAATGAGCAAAAAAATAAGTGTGGGAGAGGTACATCTATTCCAAATTGAATTCTGTACGAGTATTTTTATTAGTCGGTTTCTTTTAATACTAGAAAATTCATTTCTCATAACTATATTATAAATATAAAAAATATCTATGTTTAAGTTGTCTATGTTTAACTGATGTACAATCTAAAGTATTATTTATATTTTAAACATATTTAAAATTGTAATTACTTTAATATTATAATTGTAATTACTTAGAATGATTTAGAATAAAATGATGCCCTTGATCTGTTGCTAAATTAGTTCACTGGATGTTCTGCTTATCATTAATATGCTAAATTTCTCATTAATACTGTCTATGCAGTATAAACTTTAGAAAACTGTTACTATCTTTAATAAAAAAATAAAAAAAATTAATTGTTATAAAATATTTTTAAAGCAAAAAGTGAGTTTATTTTGAAATTTGAAACAGTAAAAAAGAAGACATTGTGTTTATTATTATTGTATTTATTTATTAAATTTATTATTACTTAGTTGTATTTTAGCAATGTATATTACTAATGTTTCACATATATTATTATCTGAGGTTACTAAAAAATATTTCAATGCAAGTGAAAAATCATTTTTATTAGGAATTACTTGCTATTATTTTGCTATTAAATTTTTCCTGAATGGTGCTTTGATTTATATGAAGTAATGGGTTTTTTTCCCACTCTTTTTATCAGTGATATGTTTTATTCAAATGATATCTTCCTGTTTCAGCTCAATATAAAAATATTACTAAGCTTGGTGTTACTTTTGTAATGTTAGAGTTTTGTTACGTCTGAAAAATGTCAAAATTGATTATATTTTAAATTAATATTTTTTGTGTGTATTTTTCACTGTAATTTCTGTGTGTATTTAGGATATATTTAGGCTCAAAGAATGTTTTTATTATTGTTATTATTAAGTACTTGTGAAAATTATTAATAAATGAATAAATATATATTTTTAAACTTCATTAACTGGAATTTTATAATTTATAAATACAGAAATTAGGCCAAACAAAATATGTGGATTTATTTTTAAATTTCTTATAAATTTTAAGAAGTTGTTAAATTTTATAATGCAAGAATTTTTGATACTTCCATTTTGAAGGTGTGTAAATGAAGGATTTTCATTGAAAATATTAATCTATCTCTTTAGATCAAAAACTGAACAACTTGAACTTAAAATTTTTTAATTAATGGTTATTAATAATATAAAAACATGATGTATGCATATCCAATTATTTTTAAAAATCTAGTGAATTATTGGTATTGTGATATGTGATATCTGGTTTCAAGTTATTTTGGTATTTTTAGTTTTAATAGCCGATAAAAATGGTAAAGAATTTTATATGTATTGTTATTACTGAGTCTTTTAAGAAAATGTTTGTTGAATCTTTCTTTTGTTTCAATTTATATTATTTATTTTGTTATAAAATAAGTCTTGAATAAAGTTCAAGTTTAATTTAATGTTTATTTGAAAAAAAAGTGAAATAATTATGAGTAATTCATAGATATTTCTTACACAAGACAACTTAAATATCCCTTAAATAAAGCATGATAAGGTATTTTACATCAAGTTTTATAAAGTTGATTAATTGCCAGTTTGGAAGTAATTCTGAATTTTTTCACTTCCACATCTTGCAAAAATATTTTAAGTTTGCTTATCATCAGAAAAAGATAAGAATGAGAGAGAGAAAGTGCAGCTATGGCTTAAATGTTATTTTTTTAAATATTATTAATTGCTTTCATGAAAAATATTCTGTTATATAAATTTGGGAAAAATGAATATAAAATGTAAATTTTCTAAAAATTGCATTGAATAATGCATTCTATAGATTAAAATTGAATTTAGAGGATTATACAGATTTTTACAATTTTTAAATGAATTATAACTATTTGCAATCCTCAATCCTCATCTGATAAATAAAATTATATATATATATATATACATACACATACACACACGCACACACAGTGTTTAAATTTTGTGTAAAGAGTCCTTTATCTTATAATTATTTTTTATTTCATTTAAATTGTTTGATTGGATTTGTATTAAAAATTGATTTTTGCTATTAAAATATAAATTGTGGTTCAAGGATTTTTTTAAACGTACATGATGCTTTAATGTTAATTTTTTTCTGTAATTGGTTAATTGTCTCTAGTTGCATTTAAAAAATGGAACTAGAGACTATTGTTTATTTTCTTCTTATTACTTTTGGGGTATCGATTTGAGTTGTGGCAGCAATAATACTCAAACGCTAATTTTGTATACCTTATTTAAAATAGATGTTTTAATTTAATTTAATTAATTGATAGCATTTATTTAAAAATTGAATTTTGTTGTTAATATATAAATTGAGGTTCTAGAATTTTTTTTATTTAATTGGTTAATATTCTCTAGTTGCATTAAAAATAATTTAAATGTACTTAATACAATTTAATTCTTTTTTGGTGGTGGAGATTAGATATGAGTTGTATCATCAATAATTCTCTAATTTTGTATATCTTATTTAAGATAAGTCTTTTGGTTTTTCATTCTTTAGGCAGTATTTTCTGGAAGATATAGAAAGTGGAATATAGTTTTATGTGCATTATTTCTTTTAATTACATTTTCTCATATTGTATATTTATCAAATATTGCATAGAAAAATATACCTTTGTATATATCAAATGATTGCGTAGTTTCTTTAGAAATTTGAGTAAAAAATAGTAATTAACCTACTATTCTTTACTCATGAACTAGCCTAATTACTAATTCAATAGTAGGTTTTATTAATTAATTAATTAATTTTTTTATTTTAATTAACTTATTATTATTATTGCTTGGTAATTTTTTTTACATTGTTAAGTCTCACTGGTGAATAATTATTCTTTACTTATAATGATTTTAAAAAACAACACTATCATTTGTTTTACTTGCCAATGTATGCTTTTCCATGCATTATATGCTCTGTTCTCTGAATCAGTTTATTTCATTTGTTTAAAATATTTTTTGTTAAAATTGCTTATACTGAGAAATAATTTTTAATGATTGAATTTAATTTTTTCTTTTCTTTTTTAATTGTAATAGGTTTCATTTCTTTAGCATTTAAATCAAATTCCTCCTTTTGAGTGCAGATTCATATGCACTTTTTTATTTACTAAATTTGTACAAAAATATCGTAGCAAGTATATGTTTTAAAGGGTTTTCATTTTTCTCTGTATTATCAATACAAATTTTTAGAAATTCATATTCATTTATCATTTAAATCATTTGCTTCTTGAAAAATTACAGAAATTATAATTTGAAGCATATAAAATATAACTTAAGGGTATAGATCATAGCTTTTTTCCACCCAAAATTTTACTTTTCTATTGTTCTTGTGAATAGTTTTCCCAGTGTGCTTATAGTTTAAAATTTTACCTTGGTAAGACATTCTAGATATTAATAGAATTATTATAATTTTAGATAGCTTATATTTAGTTTCAAAATATTTTTAATGCCATTTAGCGTTTACAATTGGTATGTTATAACATAGTTGCATTTATTAGATAAGCTGTTATAACTTTGAGCTTTAAAATCAAAAATTCGTGTTCACATTGTAGGTATAATACTTTGATGTCTTATTAGGCATATTCTGAATTAATTTCTGTGAAATTTTAGAACAATAATTAATTTTTTTCAGAACTTTCTGAAATTTTTAAACATAGTTTAATTGGGTTAAAATATGATTGGAAATAAAATAGTGATTAGTATTATCTTGAAATGTTCTCTCAATGTTTAATTTATACTTTAAGTATTATTTTATTTCTATATGTATATAATTATTTTATTATCATTATTGTAGTTTAAACATTTTTTATTACCTCTCTATGATACCAAACTGCTTTTAGAATAAAATTAGATCCTTTTGGTGCTATAGATTTTTTTTTCTTCCATATTATGCATGGTAGTAATGGATAGATATAATTATATATGTAATTTTGATTATTTTTTCTTTTTATAGACATTATGAACATTGATATCAGAGGGATATATGATGATTCTTGTTTGAGGAAAAACAGTGCAGGGAAAGTTCCTTGTTATTCTTGTCCACAGTGTCCTTATATATCAAATTATAAAAGCAACTTGAATCGCCATGTAAGGAAACATTCTGGTGAGAGACCGTTTATGTGCAAGATTTGTGGAAAATGTTTTGGTCAAAAATTTTATCTTCGATCTCATGAAATTTCTCACTCTTTGAAAAAAATACATGTTTGTGATATATGTAAATTAAGTTTACGTACTTTAGATTCATTAAAGTTTCACATGCTGAGTCATAAATAATTTATATAGCTGATTTTTTCATATTTATGCCACCATGGCATTATTATAATAAGATTTTGAAATAACTGACTTTGCAATTTTAAACTATAATAAATGAATTGAATTAACATATTGAAATTGTTCGTGTCTTAAAATAATAATTTTTTCCACTTTTCAGTCATAGTATTATAAAAAAAGTAATCATGAATGCCATTTTTTATTATTATTCATATTAAAATGAGAATAGATAAATGACCTAATTTATCCTCTATTCTAAACATTTTATGAGATATTTACTTAAAATCGATTCTTCACTTTAATCTTAGAACATTGAACATTATTATTGAAATATATAAACTTATCTTTTTTGTAAAAATTTTCTAATCTCATAGTTTAATGTAATCTAATATCACGATTTATAGTAGGCTTTATTTATATTTAATCTATATGTTAAGTGGTCAATCACAATTCTTTTGAATATTATGCTTATCCTTATGCATATCTTATGACTGAAATGTCAACTCTGTAATTTAGTTCTTAAGTGCAATACTGATGTTAATCAAATTTATTTACTATTTTAATTGGTGTTATATGTTTTAAAACTGTAAAATATCAAATAACTGAATTTTCTTTATATATTTACTGAAAGGAAGTGTTTTTTCTGCTCTGTATGTTTTTCAGTTTTTTTCCTCCCCCTCCTTTTTTTTTTTTTCATTTCTAATTTTTTGTTGAAATTATCAGATTTTAGCAAAGTTGTGAATCTTTTAATGGTTTTTTTTTTACATTTTTAATGGTAATCTTTGCAATGTAAACATAATTCGTTTATGATTTTTTCTTACATATTTTAGATCAAAAATTAGTTCTAGTCATTAAAAATGTTTTTAAAAGGATGAGTTAAGTGATGCTTTTAATTAAAGAGTAAAATTCTGAAAATTATGTAACACTTTTTTTAACATTTTTCTACTAATAATAGCATTAAATATTGTAAATGAGCATTATACAGTTTAGTTTAATGGCATATATTTTTTTTGTTTGATTCTATACATAATAAGCTATAAGCTACAAAATTGTTATTAGATTGTTTTAAAAAACGAATGTTTGATTTTTTTTATTCTGAATTAACTAAAGTGAAAGAAGCTAAACAAATGTATATATCCTTAATTTTATTTCCTCCTGATGAATTGAAAATGAGTAAATGGAAAGAATGGATTTGTTTGCCATTATTTTATGGTCAATGTAAACAAATTATTATTTAATTTTACCTTTTTCGTACTATTCAATTTTTATAGCGAAACTTAAACCTGTAATCCCATTGATTTGAAATATATATATATATATATATATATATATATATATAACAAAGAAAAAGAAAATCTTGAAATTCTGATCAAAGCATCAATTTAAAAATCTGATAAAATAAAATAAATGGAAACAATATAAGGAGATTTTCATTTTTCACTATTTTTAACTTCAATATATTGTTTAAAAAATGTAATATTTATCAATTTTCCCATAAGTTTCCAAAGTCAATTCAAAATTGATTGTAATCACCTCCCCATCTCCCCCCCCCCATTTTCAAATATATTGAATGTGATTACTGGAGTATGATATTGATTTTGAGGGAAATGTGATTATTTCCGTACCTAATTAGTTCTTTCTTTTAGTATTCAGTATAAATTTATTTCTTGCATAGTTTATTTTTAATGCAAAATTTGCTTGTATTGAAATTTTTTACACATATTAAGATTCATGTTTGTTTAAGAGTCTTGAAACTTCAACATCAATAATTTATATTTGTCTTTATGTTTATGATGTTTAATTAATTTGCTGTTAAAATTAAAAAAAAGACCTTTTTTAATTAAAAGATTAACCATTATAAAGTGGATTGTATTTAATTATTTTTCTAAATAAAAATAATTATTCTTATGTGATATTTGTTATTTAAGTTGATTGATGCAATTTCAGTAAGTTACTTTTGCTGTTGTTATTAAGTCTCTCTCCCTCTCTTTTTGCCCTTAACCCATTGGATGTAAATTTCCATTTATAGACTGTGAAAGATGATGGTGCTAGATTTTGTTGTTAATTTAAATTCACTATAGAAAAGCTTACTTGGTTGTATATTTTAAAATGTTAATAAACATATTTATATGGTTGATGAAAAAATTATTTCATTTATTTTCTTAAATGGAAAATAATGCCTTCACCTGAGTTAAAAATACTGTAAAAAAATTGATATCAAAATGTATAAGGTATCTAACATACTGTGATTAATCTAATGGCTGTTTTTCCAATTTTAATTTCAAAATACTTGTGAAGTAACAATACTCTTAATTGTATCTAAGAGTAGTGGTAATACCCCGCTCCCCCTCCAACTTATTTACTATATTTAAAAAAAGAAAAAAGTTTTCAATCTTATTTTTACTTATATTTTAATTAAAAATAAAATTTTATTCATTTTCATTTTTATTTTTACATTGTTTATAATTCAAAAGAAAGATTGAGTACTAATTACTATAGACCAGGATAAGGATGTATCCTTATCCTAGTTTTTTAAGGATGTATATACTTTCTTATTCATTTTAATGTTGAATAGATGAATGATTCAGTTCAGTTTATTCATTTGTAGTAAAGCCTTTCTCTCCATGTCTCTCATTTTTAAAAAATATACTTATATCTATTATTATTATTTTTTAAATATGAAATATTGTTTGTTTAACTTTCTATTTTTTTTATTTGTAGGTATTTTTACAAAACCTTGGGTGAAAGATAACCTTGGTGAACTACATATAGATAGAACATCAGAAAGTATAAAACATTTCTGCAGTTTATGTTCATACTCTACTAATCTTAAAAAAGATTTAATTTCTCATTTGCGTACACATACTAGACAACGACTGTATTTTTGCAGTTTTTGTGGGAATGGCTGTTACTCTAAGCAAGATTTACAAAGACATGAGTCTTTACATGCCACGAAAAAATTGCTTGTGTGTAAGGTGTGTAAAATAAATTTTCGAACCAAAAATACTCTTGAGTTTCACATGGCTACTCAGCATCCGAAATTTTGTGTCAAAGATGAGTCATGATGATATTTTGTAATTATCATTTCATTTGTTGTGATAAAAAATAAAGAAAATTGTGGTGTTTCAAAAAATAAATTCATTGTTTGCCTTGTTATTGATTTACATTTGATTAAATTGGTGTTTTTATAGTTTTCTATAAAAGAAATATAATCATATAAGTAATTATTATTTTGTTTATTTGTTTTAACACTTCTCAATGTCGTGTTTAAGTTAGCTTTGCTTCCAGTTATGAAAGATTTAATATTAAAGCACCGGGCTTTAGCTGCTATGTATTTATGCTCCTTTTCTCCTTCGTTTTATTCTCAATATTTTAATGTCAGTTGAAAATCATGCTAAAAGTTTTAATTGATTCTGTAAGAAATCAATCAAAATAGCTCTAATATTATACTTTTATATTGTTTTATCAAGTTTTGTAATAATTTCATTTTTATTTATATTACTTTGGTTTTAATAATTTGAAGATTAATATGTGATTTTTCATGCTTAGTAACCTTAAAATATTAAATTCTATTATTCTGAATTGTTCTAATTCAAAATTAGTTTGTGGGGAAATATTTCTTGCATTTTAAGGTCATATCTGTTTGAAAGTCTTGTGACATCAACATCAAGTAATTTATTTTGTGATGCTTTCTGTTAAATATTAAGAAAATCAAAAGGTTATATACTATCCCTAATATAAAAATAAATTCATAATGAGGATAATAGTTTATTATTCAAAATGAAATTAATTATTTGTACATGATTTTAATTAATTTTGACTATTGAATATAATTAAAATAAATTTCTGAAGTTTTTTTTCTCCCTTTCTGACTAAATGTGTTTTCCCTCCCTCTGATTAAATGTTAATTTTTTTCCTGTGTGTCTCTAATACATTGGAGATAAGTATTTTGTAGTTTTTGAAGCTGTTTGATGAAAAATTATTTTAAATTTCATTTGTATTTTTTACAAATGCCCCTAGCTTGAATAAAATTGTTATATAAAATTTGAAATCAAATTGTTTGAGTTTTTTTCAACACTTAATATACCATAGCTGATCAAAATGACTGTTTTTAATTTTGATTTCATTCCATTGTAGAAGTAATTATATGGTTATTGAAAATTAATAGGTCCCTTTTTTTCCAACATATTTACTGTTTTTTCTCTGAAATGAATTATAAATTACAATGTGCATTCTTTATTTATTATTATTTACCTTTTTTTTATAAAAATATAAAAATTTATACTGTCACTTTTTTTTTTCAAATTGTTTTCAACTTTGTAGAAAGAGTATTAGAGATCCATTGGCCTGACATATATGCTTATTTATTTATTTAAATATGGAATGGATAAAATGCTAGATAGTAATAATAGTTATGTGTAGTATTATGTAATTACTTATGTGTGTTCATCTGTCCTGGAAAATTTCTCTTCACTTTGCATTTCTTTTAAAACATTCTTGTGTCTATATTCCTTTGCTTTAAAAACTTTTTTTATGCTATTATTTACTATTTTTTTATTTGTAGGAAATATTCTAAAAACTTGGGCTACATCTAACGTCGATGTATCATGTGTGGGAAGGACATCAGAATTAATGAAGCATTGCTGCAACTTTTGTCCTTATTCTTCTAATAACAAAGGCCATTTAATTTCTCATTTGCGTAAGCATACTGGAGAACGACCTTATTTGTGCAGAATCTGTGGAAAAGGTTATTCCTCTAAGCAAAACCTACAAGGACATGAATATTTGCATGCTACCCAAAAATTACTTATGTGTGTAGTTTGTAAAAAGAATTTTCGATCTAAAGAAACTCTTGAATTCCACATGGCATCTCAACATTAATAATTTTTTTTCTTATCTGAAATAAGTCATGCTTTGATGAAAGTTGCTATTTAAAAGTTATTTCTTTATTTATATATAAATCAAACTTAAATGTTGTGATAAAAATATTATGTAATTATATTTGTAAAAATGTATTACAAAAAAAGTTAAGATATTTTACAAAATAGATTTCATTATGTTTTTTACTCTTGGTTATTTGTATTACATGTTAAAATTTTTATTTTAAAGTTTTTAATGAAAAAAATTAATATTATTAAAGTGTATAAAACATAAATAGTTTTTTGATTTTTTTTTAATTATACTACATTTTGGTAAGTTTCTCATCCTAGTTATGACTGGCTTTAATTCCAAAACATCATACTATAGTTGCTGTATATTTTCTATCATGGAATTAAAACTAGAATGTCTTGTTCCTATCAATATTTTCTCAGTATTTGGTTATTAATAAGGAATTGTATTTTAGGTTTCTTTAAATTCTTAATGAAAGATGATGCAACATGAGAGCTGTATACTGTTTTTCCGTAAATGTAATAAAATAATATTAATTTTATTCTTAATCGTATCATTTTAATAATTTGGCAAATAATACATGATTTTATATACTTACCAACATTCAAATCTTTTTATAGTTTTTATTGAAATATTTCATACTGATGATTTATTAAATTAAACCATAAATACAAAAACTTCTATTGTATCCTTGAATAAATACAGGAAAGGTGTTACCACTATTTCTTTAATTTTTAAAAAAAATTATTCGGCTGCTTTATTTATATATTAGTTAATTTTTGTTTTAAGAATGTATTGTGGGGGAATTACTTTTGAATTTCAGTTCCCTTCTGTGTTAAAGTACTTATATGTAATTCTATAGTAGAATAAAAAAATTTAAAGGTATGTAGAAAAGTGCATTTACATGTAGTTTTTCAAGATAGTTTTCTACAATTCCATTTGTTATACCAAAAACCTCAAATCCTTTTTGAAATTTGTTTAATACTTTTTTGTGTAGTTTCCAATTTTTAATATAATATTTAAGCAAGTGTATTTTCCTTAATTTTTTTTTAGTTTCATTTCTGCTGAATATGTTAATTAGGCTTATTTACTTATTTAGATATTAATAAATAATATAAAAAGTTACTACATTACAAATGTTTTTAATTTTAGATTAAATTCACTGAAAGAAGATTCATATAAGTAGCAATAATCTTAATAGGTTTTCGGTGTATAATAACTTTATAAAATATATTTATTCTTACTTTAAATAATTTTTAGATTTATATGCTGTTCCAAAAAAAAAGGAGAGGGAGAGATAATGATTGAAGTTCATGAGATAGTCTAATAAATTTACTTGTGAAACATAAAAGGCAGATAAAGTGTAATTATCCTTAAATATGTTGCTTGCAACATTGTTTTACATATTAAAAAGCAACTTATTTTTTAATCATACAAGTTCTCTTATACCACATATCTTATTAGATCATAGTAGGATATTAATTTCTTACTACTCTAGAATGAGATTTCTTCTTTTTTAAGTAATGACAATAAAAAATATATAAACTCATGTTGTCTTTAAATTAATGTTTTTAAATAAATGTCATTATTTAAGGTTGCATGTATTAACAGATTTATCCTTAAAATAACTTTTATGTTATTTGTTATTGATATTTTTTCAAGAATTCCATTATAAGCATATTAAATGTATGATTATTAGTATTCTGTTATAAATTGTGCATTTATCATTAATTATTGCTTTAAAATGATTTGTTTAAAAATTATTAAGGAAATTTAAAATTATAAATATGTTAAATGTAATATAATCTTCCTTTTTTTTTCTTTTGCAAGATTAATGAATTTTGCATTTTTTGAACATTTAAAAATATATTTATGTTTTAATTTATCTTACAGGTAAATCTACCCAGCATTACAATAGTTATCAATGTGATAAATTCTTTGGAAAGACGAATCGTTTGAAATCAACGGTTTACCATAAATGTACCTTTTGCGACTATTTTACCTATAATAAAGGCCATTTAAAGCAGCATGAGAGACAACATACTGGAGAGAGGCCTTTTGTGTGCCAGTATTGTGGTAAAGGTTTCATTCAAAAGCATCACCTCCAAGGACATGAAATCTGCCATGCCTTAGGGAATCTGCATATGTGTACAGTTTGCAAAAAATGTTTTCGGTCAAGCATGTCACTACAAAATCACATGCTTACACACTAAAATTAAAATTCTATGATGATTTTTCCTCCATTTTTATATGAGATGTACTATTCTAATCTATGTTCTAACTCATCAAAAAAGAGTTTATGTAAGGAAAAGCCATATTTGAATTTTAATTTCTTTTTTATTGTTATTTATGTTTTTGATCATTCCATTAAAACTGAAAATGTTTATCTTTTTTATTGTGATATGCTGATAAAAGCTCAAAAATCTGTAAAAAATTATATTTTTCATACCATAGTGCCTTCTTGTTTTAGATATTTATTATTATTTTTTGATGAAAAAGTTATTAATGTTTTTTATAGTTTAAAGTGTTAATTCATATTTTTTAATTTTTCTGTAGTATTTTAAACTTATTATTTCATTTCTAGTCACTTTATTTAGCAATGTGATTTGTTCTGTTTGATGCATAACTATTTGTTTTCCTATAATTTTGGTTTCTTATATAATAGATATCAATGATTTTTATTTAAATGTTTGCTATTGTTAAAAATTGCATAGTTTAATCGTTGTTTGCCCTAAAGATGTTTATGATGTAGCATTTTTTTCTATGTAAAACTGAGTTCGATTTTATTAGTATGATACTTTAAAGGCACATCGAAAAACTCTTGTTGACATTGTTTGTGATTTAATTTAATAAAACATTAGTCAAGGAAATTCATGAGTGTTTTCCATTTTCATACCCAATTTTGCCTTATCATTTGAATGTGAAATATTTGAAATATTTTTCATTCAAATAATAGAATTAATTCTAATTATGCTGACTAATTTGTCTCAAAGATTACTTTCTGGGAAAAAATTTCAATGATTTTAATTAAATTTAATTCCTGCATGTAATTTTTGTCTCATTATTTAGAAGTCCTCAATTTTGATGACAAATGTTTGATCTTTGGAATCAGAGGAGTATAAGTTCATGATCCCCCCCTCCTCCTTTTTTTAAGGCAAAGTTAAAGGGACACTCAGTTTTGATTCTATTTAGAAAATTTAAAAATTGATGTTGTAAGATGGGAAAAAGAGAGAGAGAGAGAAATCATTTGTCTTTTCAGTTAATGTTTTGATTAACACTATGATTGTAGATGCTTGATAGCAAATATGTGTCTTAGTACTTATTTTATCTTAAATACTTAATTTATCTTTAAGGAATTAATAATTTCACTTCTGCATAATTTTTGTTAAAATTAACTACCTTGTTCTTATCTATATCTTATAGAGAAATAAATAAATAAAAGTTTTGAAATATTAAGTGTGAAGTTGTTTGGAATTTATTTTTTAAATTAATGTGCATAAATTTTTGTGTCTTAATAATCCTTTTTCACAATTTAATCTTGAATTCTCAAATTCTTAATGATGTTCAATCAGTGGCATTTGTAGTCCTTATTCATAGAATATTGTTATGAATAAAAAAATTTATAAACAGCAAATTACACTTTTAACATTAATATATATATAATTTACGTACAATATAAAATCAACTACATTAAATGTACTATATTTATCTTGTCCCCTTTTGGTTATAGCTTTTCTTAAACTTTTTTTTAAATAAATGGTATTTGGGGAAAATATCAGCATTTTAGTAGCTCTTTAAATTTAAAACCTATTTTAACCATTTATTTTTATAAAATTTCATCTGAACAGTAAAATTTGGAATTTCTATTTTGAAATCTCCATTTTGAATGATTTGCCATACTTTAAAAAGTAACATTTTTATATAATTAAGTAAAGCAGTAGGAATAACATTGTAATTTAAGTAGAATTTTTTTTTTGAATTTGTTAAAATGTTTTTTATTGCTGTTGGTAAATATTTACTAATATCTCCTGTACTTGTTTCATTACTAACCTTTCAATTTTATTGACAGCATTTATTAAAATACCTCTAATATTTCTTCTTCGATTTTTTCCTTGCTTCCCTTTTTGATATATTTGTGTGTCTATGTTGTATCTCTTATCATTTTAATTATATTTTTCTTTTCGCCCTCCACTCTTTTGTGTGTACTAATTTTCGGCATTAAATTAGTTATAAGGATATCTAACTGGCATGTTCCATGTATATTTGGCTTCTGCATTTTCTTTCATCTCTTATTTTTCAGCCTGAGCAATAACTGGAGGTTATGAAATTTCAGTTGCCAACTACCCATTAAATTTATTATAAAACAGTGATATTAAATATTTTGTATTTTAATTTCCACAATTAATTTCTCATCCTTATATTATATAATTTAATATTTTAATTGTAATATTTCATTTTCTGTGCCGTAATGAAATTTTTGCCTGCTGATATATGTACTGTATACCAATACTTCTTCTAAATTTTACTTTTAATATTAATATTTTTAAACATTTATTTGTGCTTAATTATTTTTTATCTTGGCTTTATAACTGTCAAAAAAATTGATTTGCTTTATTGTACTGAATGTTTACTAATATATGTACATTTATTTTTACTAATATATGTACATTTTATTTTATTTTTGACTTATAAGCTATATAGTTTTAAAAGTATTAATGTTTTAAAAGTAACTTATTGCAAGTTAGTCATGGTTTTATTATTTTACAACTGCTAAAAAAAGGTGCGTGACTAGAATGCAATAGATCTGAATATATCTGAAATTTTCTAGGTTTATTATTGCGTGAAAAGTTCAGAAGGAATTTTATTTAAAATGAATTGATATGCGATCCATTTTAGTAACCCATGTACTTAAAAAAATATAGAATATGTAAGAAAAATTAGTTATTTAAACAAAAAAATTGAAACAGAAATAAAATTGAGCTATACTTGTGTATCTTGGGACCGGCCTCAAAATTTTGAATTGTAATCAGTTGATGAGTACGACATGTGAGTTGGGTACTACCCTCTCTAAACATCCACATGGCACCAGCGGGAGGATGTATGGCCCCGATGGATTTTTCATGCACTAGACCTGCTTACACAATAGTCCTGCAGTGGAATCGAGTCTCGAACTTGCAGTCCTCCAGTTCCATAGTCTAGATCTTATTACTAGGCACCACAAACCCGATCATATTTATAGCATTTATTTGCATTAAGAGTTTGTTTTATTACTGAATTTTGAATAGAATACTTTGAGAAAGTGGGTCAAGTATCATAAATTTTTTGTTCTTTCTATAGATTCTGTTTTATATCCAGATTCTTTCTTGTATCTGGGGGGAATAAAGCTGTAGATTATTATTATTATTATTTCTGTTAGGTCTATTTTTTATCTTACTTTTTTTATGCAAACTTTTGGCATTTTATCATTGGTGAGAAATAGTACTATTCTAATAAATATGCTATTACAAATACTTTCAGTTTTCTGTTTCAATATGTATACAAAAAGGGGGAAAGAAAATATAATAAATATGACAATTTATTCTTTTTTTATTTCTATTTTGTTTTTAAGTTGAATATATTGCATGTTTGTATTGAATAGGAAATATTGTTCCTAAATAATTGTGTATTATGAAGATATTTTGACTTGTCTTTTAAATAACATTCATATAGTTTTAATATTCATGTTATCAGAATTTAACAGTCTTTTATAATTATTAAAATATCTTTATATAATTTTTTATGCTCAAAATGTTAATTTTCTATGCATTCTTTTAATGTTATTGAGTATGAAAAACATTAATATATATATATATATATATATTGTTTTTTTTTTGTTTGTTTTTTGTCAAGACCTTTTCATAAATTTTTTTCCCTAATTCCAGAAAATTAATAAACAATTGAATATTAGATTTTCGCATTGTTTATATTTGATTTTTAAAAAATCTTTGTTATATATTTCAAACCAATCATAAGCATTTCAAGTCTAAAGAATCATATCTTGATTAGATTAATTTATTTTCTGAGTTCAATTTTTTTAAAAAAAGAATATAGTTTTAATTATTCTTTCTGTTGAATGTTTTATAGAGCATTTTTTTTCTCCATTTAAGAATAATTTATTTTAATGTTTGAAATAAATAAATCTTATATATTGCAGTATAAATATGCTATACAATTAAGTTTATTGGGAATAATTTCCCATGTTCATAAATTACTAATTTGTAAATTAATTCATTTTTAGGGCCATTTTCTCAGATGATTGAACAGCGTAGTTTGATTATAGGAGGAAGCAGTTCAGTTCATCTCTATGCTTGTGATTACTGTGATTATAAGACTTACATAAAGTGTAATTTAATCAGGCATGTTAAAAAGCATACTGGTGAGAGACCATATTCTTGTAAACTGTGTGGAAAAGGATATATTCAAAAGAAAAATTTGGATTATCATATGGTTTCACATGCTCAGAAAAAATTACATCTGTGCAATATATGCAAAGAATCTTTTCGAAGTGAATTTTGTCTGAAAATGCACTTGGTTTCTCAGCACAATGAAGGAACATTAATTTTGTAATTTTATAAATCTTTTTGTTTATTTTAGCCTCCTATTTATGCCAATAAACTCATTTTATTAATTTCATAAATCCTTTTTTAAATATAAATTTTGCTATTCGTGAATTAATTGAGTAAAATTGCAATGATGCATCTTTGAGCAATCAATTTATGCTGTCTTGGCAACAATTTACTAATGATTAGAATAAAGACTTATACATTGCAATAAATACTTAGAATTTTAACTTTTTCAATTAACAGGGATAAAGAAATTCATTTTTTAATACATACTTTTTATTGAATTTGAATTTTGTGATAGTCTATTATTTAAATATTTTATAATTATTGGCTAACTCTTTTTAAATACTTTAGGCTACAAAGGAGTGAAAAAAAATTATAATGGATTGCATTGTAATAGCTTATGAAACACTATTTTTTTTTCTATGATAAAACATTTTTGTGTCATGATATTAACTATTTTCAATGTATTTTATTGTTTTTAAAGTTTTTAATTATATTATATCTTATTTTCCATTATTTCTTTTGGAATTGATAATGTGTGGGACATTTATAAATGCTTTAAATTATGTATCTTCTTTTTATATGTGAATTTTGATAGTTAATATTTAGTTCTGTAAAACAAATATTTTTCTATGTAATACAGTAATTTATTTTAATAAGATTAAGGAGTCGAAAGGAGACTGGAAAGTTCATTTTGGTGGAACATATTAAAAAGTATTATTTTTTTTCATCCATTCTTTAATATAATGTAATAGGTTTTGTTTTTAAAGCTAAAAAAATATTTGAGTTTGTAATTTAATTTATGATATAAAAATAAAATTGGTTCAAAACATTCATCTGTGGTATTACTCTTAAGTGTTTTTAAATATTTTATCATTCTTTATAAAATTTCTTTATATCCTAAATAATCCATCTGATTAAATATTTGGTATTTACTGTTTAATATTAAAGTGCACTGTAGTTACATTCTAAACCATTAAATTATTTTCAAATATTTAATGTTTTTTTTTTCTTTATTTATTTTAAAATGCATCAAATCTGAGTATCAAACTGAGAATTACTTATCAGTGAGAATATTTAATTCTTTGTTGTTGTTTTTTTCTTATTATTTCAGATTTTTTTTAAAAAATTAAGGTAATAATACTCTTTTAAACCAAATCTAAATAGAAAATGGGTTTGCTTTGTTAGTTTATAATTTTTCTCTGAATTATAATATTTTGATAATTTTATGAAAAATAAATTTATCATTTGCATTTGAAAATTTTGAGAAATTTACATTTTTAAAACTTTTACCATTCAAGCATGTTTTTTTTTTTTCTAATTAGTCTTAAATATTTATATTGTTTGTACATTTGCTTTGTTTTGTTGATTTATTGTATTGTATATATTTAGCTTAATCTGATAATAGTTTCTTTTTTTAATAACTTCATATTAATTTTGGAATATAATTTTAATATATATTGAAACAATATATTGGAATAAATTTATGAAAGTAATTTGATTGCTTAAGTAAAGAATTTTACTGCAATTAAAGTTGAACTGCAGGAAAATTTTATGCTTATATTACAAGATATTATAGAAGTATAGATAATAATTATTTATTATGCATTTTTTTAAATTTCATGGATTAAGGAAAACATTTCACGATAGTCAATGTGAAACTGCAGTTAAAATGCATACTTATGTTACATGATAATGTAAGAAATTCAAATAACTTATTATTTATATGGCATTAATTTTGTTTCAAAATTTATTCTGAATTTGTATCCTATATATGTCTTTTATGCTTCTTTTTATAGCTATTAAGAAAAATTTTCATTTTCTAATTTATGTTACACACATATGGTCGAGGTTTATCTCAGTTAAAAAAACAAATTTCTCCATTAATTATTTGATTGTAGCATAAAGCTTGCATATATCTTTAAATATATATTTGTTTCATTGTTTTATATTTAAATTTGTAAAAAAAGTAATTACAATTTTTTAAATTTGCTTTTTATTTATATCTTGTTTTTTGTGCTATAGTATGTTGAATGTGCATTGTATGTTTATATAAGAATTATTTACTAATAAGTTATTCTTCTTTTGTTATTTTTTTAATTGTAAAATAAATAAATAAATAAATGATTAAGTTGCTTTTGAATAGTAAATATCAATACAAATGTAACTTCTAACTTTATCTAATTAACATTTTTTGCTTCTGAATGTATTTTTAATATGTCAAGTGAATGATATTGACAATAAGTTTTAATGCAATTCAAGTTTTATTTGGGATATTGCTTACTGTTTTTGATTTTTATGTTTATTTCCTGTGTAGAGTACATTTTGTATATTGCATACTTATAGCTTCTCTGAAGCCTTAATTGATTTATTTAAATCAGTCTTCAAGCTTGAATGAAAGTTAAACATTGAGTGAACTTAATATATGTGCTGAAATATTTTTAAAAATTTAATGACATATTATTAAAGTTGGATAATTTTGTAAAGTAAAGTCTGTGTTTAGTTATATTTTTTACAAAAAGTTTGTATTTGTGTATCATATAAAAAGTTTTATGATATTGAAATAAAAGTATAAATTCCCTCCCTTCATGAAATTAATAATTGTTACTAAACAATCATAAGTATTTAAAGATGAAACTTTAACTTAACAAAACAACTAAAGCTTGTTTTCTTGAATTTCATTTTTTTTCTCGAATATATTAAGATTACATAAAAATTATTATATTTTTTTACCATTATGTTATGTTTTTTTAATCTTTAATAAAATATATTGATCCTTTAAACTTCATAGGCTATAAACATAATATCACCTGTACTTACAAAAAAAAATTGTGGTTTTATTAGAAGGAATTGTTTGTATTTGACTTTTTTATGTGGTATCATTGACATTTAAAAATGAGTTTTTGCAAAATAATTAATTTGATAGCAATGTTCTTTTATCCTTTTTTTTCTTCAAAATTTTGATCTATATCATATATTAAATCTAAATTTAATTCTTTCGATATTGTCAAAGATTCCATTTTCTGCATGTGCCCATTTTATGTTGTAAAGTGCCTTGGTTAAGAAATATTATAGTATTTTCATGTTTAATATAAAATTAAATCCAAAAATGTTTACATTTATTATAAATCTGACTGTCATTCCATCCCTAAATAGTTGGCATTAAAAATGAAGAAATATATTTTCACTTCATAATTTTTATCAATCCCAAAGGAAATTTATCTTTGAAACATGTTACTTATAATCATTTGATTATACCTAACAATATCATTTAATGAGTTCACAATATATTTTACATAAAAAGCACATTGAAGAAGAATAGCTTTAAAGCATTATTTTTACGTGTATCATTCGTGTTTAATACACTTTTAAAGAACTCTTTGAAATTTTTTTTGTGTAAAAAAAAAGAGAGAAAGTGCAAAAAATATTCAATAATAATATGTTTTTTGCACAATCATTAATTTTTACTTTTAGTTCTTTTTTATTTTATTTTCTGCTCAACTTCATTTCCTCAAAACTTTTTAATTTTAAGAAGGGTGTATATATATATATATATATATATATATTTATATATATATATATATATATCTATATATATATATATATATATATATATAGGTTTGGTAACAATTTCTGATTCATCACTCTCTAAAAATGATTTTTTAGAAATGATCAATGCAGCTACCAACTCTTGCAATTTTTGTGGAATGCTACAATTGACAAAAGTAACTTGAAAAGGCACATAAGAAAACACACTGGTGAACGATCTTGTTTATGTCAGTATTGTAGCAAAAGTTTCACATAAAAACAGCACAAAGATGCTCATGAACTTTTACATGAAACTAAAAAACTCCATATGTGTTCATTTTGCTAAGCATGCTTTCGAAGCAGAATTGCTCTTGAATCTCATATCTTAGCTCTTTCCCATAATAGCTATGAATGAAGTATAGTCTGGAGAAGATCACATTGTGGTATTAAATATTTGTATAGATAATTAATTTCAGATCTTGTAATGTTTTTAAGTGTTACTCACATTAAAACATTCTTAGTATAAGTTTATTCTGGTATTCAAGAAACAAAGAGTGACCAAACCATTTTTTTCTTTTGAAAGAAAATGTGTTTTTACTTTATTAAAGTTTAGTAATCAATAAGCTGAAATTTGTTGTTAGGTTCAAAAAAAATTTACTTGTATGTATATTTAAAAATGTTTATTTTTTTAAAAAAAGTTTATATAGAGTCAATTACTTGGTTAACTATTGTTTAAAAATGCTCTGCAATAGTGTATTGAGGAATTCTGATTGCTATGAAATAAAAATAATTGAATACTTAGGAAAATAAAGTGTAATAGTATAGCTTTACATTATATTTATTATGGAAAATATTTTTGATACTAAGCATGGTTTTATTAAAAGAGGGAATTATTATTGAGTAAGATTATATTAAATAGGATTACCTAGCTCCCAATTAAAATTGATTAGCAGGAAAAAATTATTGATTACAAAAAGAATACCAATAACTATATATCATTTCACCCCCCCCCCCCTCTTTTAATATATATTTTGTTCATGTGTATGTGTAACAGTTTTCAAAATAATTTGTTGATATGTAAATGTGTATAAAGAAAAACAATATAGTGAATTTCTGTAAAAAGGAAAAAAAAGCCATTAAATTGTTAATATTTTGTGAACTAGCATTTCCATGAAACTTTCATTTTCTCTTTGAATTCTAATTAAACTTGACAAATGAAAAGGATCAATGCATTTGTTTACAAATATTAAAAAAAAAAAAAAAAAAAAAAAAAAAAAAAAAAAAAAAAAAAAAAACTAGAGAACAAAAATGACTTCTGGAACAAATTCTTTGGATTATTGATTTCTAGCTTTTCTTATAAAGTGTATGTGCATCTTTTTTCATTTATTGATTTGGGACATTTTTACTACTATATAAATAGAACATATTTAAAATCAATATCAGTAATGTAATTCAGTTTGTAACTATTGTATTTAATTTTTAACTTTAATTGTGAAATAAAAAGAATATACTGTTAACATAGTTTTCATCATTTGGCTGCTTAAACAACCATATGCACTCTGATGGAGTGCCTGCTAAGAGATAGACTCACTGCTTTGATATTTGTGATAAATTTTAAAATATTTTTATGAATGCAGGAAATTAAAGCAAATCTCAACTTTAAGTTATCTTTAAAAAAATCTTTTATATTTTTTGTTTGATTAATATTTAGATTGAAAAGGCTTAAAAAAATTAATGTTGTTTATATTATGCTTCAAACATGACATATTTTCATACAAATGCAAATTTCAGCATTTTTAGAATAGAATTTTATCATGCTTCAGTGCATTGTATTTAACTTTTTTGTACGTAACAATGCTAAAAATCTACTATCTCAGGCACTTTTTGTATAAATTTAGGCATCTTATTGTTTAGTTAATTATCCGTATGTTATTTCATAGTATTCATGTCTAGCGAAATTCATAATTTTTTAAATTTCATTTTCTTTTGGTTCTAGCCTGTGTCATGTCTGTATACTGTCATTTCTTATATGTATTGCTGTAAATCATGGCAACTCAAACTGATTGCACAGTGGCTCTGTTGTGTTCTACTTAATTATAGTCCTAATCTATTTTAAATATTAAATCATTAATAATTAATGTTATAGATATTTTGTTTAGTAAAATTGTTTAATTTCTCATTATCTTCCTTCACTTATCATCATTATGAATATCAAAGAATCTCATATTCCATCATTCACATCTAATTGAATCGTCCATAATTTTCTATGCATTGTCAGGTTGAGTTGCCACTTCCTACAGCACTTTTGAAATATTGTATACTTTTGAAATAATAATAATATCTTTTTAAAATAATGTAATTATTTCTCTTTAGTTAGAATTAACCAGTTTGGATTGCCGAGGAAATTTCTATCAACTGAAAATTTTACTTCTACAACATGCAAGTTACCATCTTATCTTTCATGTCCATATTGTGAATATTCCACTATCCACCGTACTAATTTGAATAACCATATAAGGAAGCACACTGGGGAAAAACCATTTGTATGTCCAACTTGTGGCAAAGGTTGTACTACCAAACAAAATCTGAAAAATCATGAAAGACACCACCATCAGTGATTTCTGCAAATTTTAGATCATAGTTAAAATCAATTGAGGCTGAGACTATTTTGAAAGGCTGAAAGATTGGTATAATTTTTCTGTGGATATTGCCACCATTTCATTTAAGTTCTTGTAGATTAAACATTTTTTTTATTTAAATAGGGATTTTTATTATGATTTATTAAAAAAAATCATTTCTCAAAGTATATTGTTTTTAAACGTGCCATTTACTTTCAGGTACATTTGAATCAAAATTATTAAATTGCATATAATATTGGATCTTCACAGCTTTGTACATGATTTTGATTTGTGTTGCCTTTGCATAAAGCAAAGAAAAAAAACCTTACATTTTAGTGGTGTTATGTGAACCTATGATCAATCTTTACCTAAGTGCTTTAAATAAAATGGTCTCCTATTTTCCGTTTGTAAATTGTGAGAAAGTTCAAAAATCAGTGAATATCAAATAATAATATATTTGTATTTGACATATGATCTTTTTACATTGATGGTTCTATTTTGCAATAATTTTCTTGTTAGAATTCATTGTTATTGACTGTAAAAATAAATAAAATGTATGCATCTTTCATTTAAACCTTTATTAAATTCTGTTTCATTGTTTGAATTCTTTTATATTAATAAATCATTTCTTTTCTTCTTATTATTATTTCATTTCTACTCTCTCCCTCCCATTTGTGTAAAATACCTATTTGGCAAGAAAAAATATTTTTATTTCTAAAATTTAATGAATGAATAATGGGTAAATCTTAATATTCAAAATAACAGTGATGCCTTTGATTAGTGATATTATTATTATTATTATTAAAATGATGATTATTATTTATTTTTAAAATGATAGATTTCAGTTAAGAGATTATAAAATTCTGTTTTAACTCCTCAGGATCCTTAAAGTCCAATTTGATTTTTCTACTTTTATTGTTGTATATATATATATATATATATATATATCTTTTTATTATTTTTATATTATCTCTGAAATTTTAAAGTTTAAAAGCATTTCACATTACAAATATATATAAACTCACATTTTTATATTAAAATGGAAGAATAAGTTTATAGTTAAATCTTTTGAATTGTAGTAATAATAATAGATCTCAAAGAAAAGCAGTTTCCTATACAAAATTTTTGCAAAACAGATTGGGAAAAATTAATTCTCGTCTTTATGTTGTGAAGTTGCACTAGTAAGTATTTTTTCTCTTTGGTCTGTAATGTGATATTTACTTTAAAAAATGAAATTTTCTCTTATTCAGGTTTATTTTCTTTCCTGTTTTGCTACAATGAAATGGTGTATTTGGTTGACTTGTAAATCAATTCTAACGCATATTCTTTTTTGTTTTTAAAATGTTCCTTTCCTTATTTACTTATTTTTTATATAATATTACATTATATTTCTCTTGTAGGTTTTGAATTCTCAGCTACTACTGATGAACATAATATGAAAAATTCAAAAGAATACAAGACATTTAAAATTTATCATTGTACTCAATGCAAATATGTTACGCACCATAAGGGCAATTTTGTTAAACATCAACGTATACATACAGGTGAAAAACCTTTTGTTTGTCCTGTTTGTGGTAAAGGATTTTCTCAAAAACAATCCATGTTGTCTCATTTTATAAGTCATAAACTTAAATCTGTTTAACTTTTTTTTCTTTTACTAAGCTGACTTTTTTCTTGATCATGTGTTAAATTTATTTGTATTCAATAAATTTATATGAAAAATATTTATATTGCTTTTTTAATTGTGAACATGTGATATCTCACTTTGTTGTTTGATTTTGCAATTAGTTTAATTTAGATTTTGACTATCTTATGTAACTATTAAATATTATGTGTAAAATAAAATTCACTTAGAGAAAAGACATGGTTTTGGGACTATTCTGAGTGAAACAAATGTGTTGTACTTACTTGTACAACACATTAAGAGATGCAAATTAATGAATCTATGCACCAATTTACATTATTATATTTTAATGTTTTTCTTGTAAAATTGTTTTATTTCCCAACCCTTCCATTACTTTATAAAAATGCAACTTAGTAGAAAGTCGGTATGTGTTTCTCCTTAACATTTAATTATACCCAAAGGACTACTTTATATTCTTATTTACTGTAGCTTTTGAAAAAAATATATATATATTCTTGATATCAGCTACATAAAAATACCATTAATAAAATTGTTATGCAAATGTTTCTTCAATTA
>JAOUZG010027119.1:4171202-4233941 GCA_026289955.1 Argiope argentata
AGCATTTTTCACAGTAAAAGAAAATTGAATCTTATTTTTTGACTATGCAAAGTTTAAATAAAAGAATGTATTGCTAAAAATTATCTCCTTTGAAATTTATTACTGTATTTTTTATGCCTATAATTAAAAACTTTCAGATATATTTCAGTCCATTAAAATTTGAGCATTTATATAATTACCCTGCAATTTACTAAGTATTCACTAGAACGTTTTTTTAATTTACCAAATTATATTGATAAATATATATAATATCACATATTTTTATACTAGTATAATCTTTTTTAGAAACTACTGCTATCATATTACATGCTTAATTACATTTTATCAAGATCCATAAATTTGCCGTATGTTGAAAGATTTTAAATTTTCCCCTTCTAATTTGTTTAAAATTACTTATCAGAAAACACTTAAAAGTGGGTTGGATTTTCATAAAGATAGAAATTACTCAAGTGGATAAATTTTTTTCTTGCAGGTACTGGCATTCCATATAAATTGGTTATAACATCACCAGCTCATCAACTTTCTGTTAATCTGCATTCATGCTCATATTGTAAATATAAAACATTCTATCGCAGTGACTTAGTAAAACATCTAAGAAAGCATACTGGAGAACGACCTTTCTCTTGTCAAGTTTGTGGGAAAGGTTTCTCTCAGAAATCCAATCTTAAAACTCATGAAAAATTGCATTTTCAGCAAAAATAGTATATTTGTAAAAATTATAAAAAAAGCTTTTGAAGTGCATCGTTTCTTAATTTTTATTTAACATTGAAAAAAATTTAAAGTATTTATTATAAGATTAATAATTTGAAGATTTCAAACTTGTTAATTTATATTACCAGGTTTCATTTTTTGATACATTGAAACTTCATAAATATATCTTTTATATGTGGATCATTAATAATTTTTTAACTTTAGATTTGTATAATCATATTGTATGATTAAGTTTAGAAATTTATCTTATTTATAAACTGAAAATCTTCTCAGTTTACATTAATTTGCACAATGTGCTAAAACCACTGTATTGTATAATTACTAAGGTTTTAAATATATAGTTATCCGAAAGAAATCTTATATTCATGTGTGCAATAAAACTTTGGAGCTTATTCTTATAATTGAAAATTTTTAGTTTTTTTTAATTTAGTTTTTTAAATTTTTTTTTAATTTAATTTAATGAAAAATTCTTTTGCTAATATTTTTTTAAAAAAAATGTTTCTTTTTAGGTATTAAGCAGAGTGAAATGGTTAAAGCTTCGCCAATTGAAGAAAAAGTTGCTAGAAGACTAAATTTAACAAGACATTCATGTCCTTGTTGTGAATATGAATCATTTAATCGAAGTGATGTTGTGAAGCATCTAAGAAAGCATACTGGAGAGAAACCTTTCACATGTCCAATTTGTGGGAAGGGTTTCACTCAGAAACATAATCTAAAAATGCATGAACGATCACATACATCACAGAAATTCTGTGTGTACAAATTATGAAGAATGCTTCCACAGTACTTCTACCTTTAACGCCATTTTGTACAAAATGTATAACATTTAATTTCAAATATTACATGTAAACTTCATGATAAAATGAATAATTAAAGATTTCAAAATTTGGGATTAAAGATTCAAAATTTTAAATATTTCTATTGATTTTTTTTCAAGTCTTGAAGAGTCTCTTTTTAGTATCTAAAATTTGATTGCTCTTGTAATTTTTTTCCATTAAAAATATTTATGTTTTTCCATTTTAGTGACAGAAATTTTTTTTCTGTTCATTTATGTGTTCATCTGATTTTATTTTTGTAATAAAATTTCTTTTATTGTTTATCTAATTCCATTCAAGATAATTAGAAAAGCTGGATAATAATTTTTTATCAATAGATTAGATAGATAAAATACTTAACATTTTTTTTGTGGTTTATAATTATGTTTGTGTAATAGTCATTGTCTAAATTTTGATATCAATTAAAATTGTATTTGCTGTACAAAACTGAAGTGACGTGTAGAAAGATTATTTATTTTAGTGATTTACTATATGCTTTTTTGTTTTCGATTTTTAAATATTACAATAATTAAAGTTTTATCTTATTCTGATTATTATTTTTAATATTTTATTGTTATATGATTTGTCCTTTTCTAACTCTGATTATTCAAAAAAAATTATCATTTTTAACTAGATTTTATCATTCTTTAACTAGATTGTTAAATTGATAGAAAACACTCCTTACTATATTTATATGATACATTCTATGTTGTTGGTGAATGCTTCAAATTATTTTTAAGAATATTTATGATTTTAGGGGAATAATTGCTAGTAAATAATGAAATCACTTTCATTTTTTAAAGAAATCATCTCTGCATACAAGGCTAGAATAAATTTGTATGTGTGTGTATGCTTATCAAATTTATTTCAGATGCTCTTCTATAAAATATTTGAGAACATATGTTATTGAGAGAGCATTCTTGCAAGAGTGTGGGAAATCTTTCCCTTAGCAACAACATATTCATCAAAAGTAGAAGAAGGAGATGCGTTTCAAAACTTTATGTGTGCAAGATTTGTGATGAATTATTTTTATATTTTCATTGATCCCATTTATTACTTAATTCTCAAAGTTTTTCAATTGTTCAAAAGTTACTAATATTTCCGACTGAATTATAAAACATAAATAGTTTATTCAATCTTACTTTTCAATATATTTCAGATTATATGTATTAATATTTTGATAGATAATAAAAGCTAAAGATTTGTTAAATCATAGTTTTTATCAGAAATTTTTTACTCCCCTTTTCTTTTTCTCTCTCTCTCTTTGTACTGATATAAAAGCTTTTTTTAAATAGAAAATATTAACCTTTCTCAATCAGTATATATGTCCAGGGTTTTGCAGTAGCATGAAAAGTAATTAAAAGGGCTTAAGTTTAAAAATAACTTTTAAGGCACTTTAAGATTGTTTGATTTTATTGAAAAGTTTGAAGGAAACTTTCTGTGTTATTTCCCCACTTATTGAATGTAAAAATACAAAAGCACAGTTGTAAAAATTTGTTTACCAGATATACAAAGAAAAAAAATTAATATAAGGGGAAAATTCAATGAAGGAATCCTGGAGTTCGAATATATATTTAAATAACACTCATAATCGTTTTTTCTTATTCCTTTTTCTTAAACAGTGTGTATTGCCATTATTAAAATACTGGAATAATTATCCTAAAGAGACAATATGAACTTTATACTGTGCCATACTTGCTCCAATTGAAAAAATGAAGGTTCAGTTTTTAGTTCTTTAGATGTTAAAGAATTTATTTAAATTATATCTGGTAAGTAAATGTTTAACTTTTTATGTCCTTTCAAAGAACATGCAGAATGCTCTGATCAGCAGGAAATAAGAATACAGCAGGATGAATTTGTTGCACCATAGATATATTTTGAACATAGGAGAAACTTTTTAAAAATCAATTGCAATGTAAATTCTTTGCTTTCTATCCTCATTATTATGTCATTTGATGAATCCTTTGAATTGTCCATTATAGGCATTTTAGTGTACTGTATTGAATTGTAATTCTTTTCACTATGCAATTATGTTTGTTAGTGGCATAAAATTTAGTACCATGAAATTTTAATTTGAAGTCATACATTTTCAGAGATCGCTATTTATTTCTTGGGATTTTTTAAAATGTTATCACCCATTTGAAACTTTTTATTTGTGTGGATGGTCTTACCAAATTTTAATTTTAACTTTAAAACATAGTTTCCTGTAACTTTTATTTTTCAAGATTTAGATTCTATTATTTTTCTAACAAATTTTGCACTCACCCTCCCCCATGAAATATCTTCTTACTTGTAAAGTTTTTTTCGATTTTCGTTTTGCTTCTAACTACAGGACTTACTTCTCTCTCTCTCTCTCTCTCTCTCTCTCTCTCTCTCTCTCTCTCTCTTTTTTTTTTAATTTGCGAAATTGTTCTTGTTATTTATGAAATCTAGGCCTCATTATAAGACATTTGCTTGCGTTCAGAAGGAAGAAGTGAAAAGACAATTTTTTTATAGCCTCACCAATAATTGAACATTGCTAGTTTTTTCTACTTAAGCAAATAATCTTAAATTATTGAGAACATGGCATTGTTCTATCGTCAATTTCATGGCAGTTTTACCAGTATTGTGTTGATATCCATTCCAGAATATGTTAGTCTTATATGACAGTAAATAAAATTACTAAATATAATGATTTAGTGCAGGAGGAAATGTATTCTTTACATCCCAATCATATCAAATCTTATTTGTTTTTGCATATATAAAAATCAAATACAATTTTTTAATCATATGCTTCTATATTATTATAGACAGTTACAAAAAAGAGGTATCCATTTAAATAAATCGATAATTTGTTAGTTTTAAGAAATGTTGAAAAAGATACCAGATCTATAATTGCTATCTTTATAAAAGTTGATTTTATATTATTTATATATATAGTATTAATAATTTGACCAAATTTGCCAAAAACACATCATATATTTTACAGTAGAAGGTGATATGCAGATACAGAAATAAATATTAAATATTTGAAATATATAGATTCAAAATTAATTTTTTTAATAAAATTTCAATAAAAAACTATATGTTTAAAACAGAACGCATCTTCAGAAATAGAAAGCATAATTTCTTTTAGTTTTCTTATGGAAAGCATGTTTGTTGTCAGAATATGTCATTATCTTTCACAAATGTCTCTTTCATTTTTTATAAAATACGAGGTCTTTTGAACTGCGTTTAACAAGAGTTATTGGCAGTCCAATCTGGCCTCATTTTTATAGGTACTTTTTTCCTATTGATCAGTTAATTTCATATTATTCCATAATTTAAATGTACATAGAGAATATTTACATTTAAATATAATTTTTGTGTGAATTCAAAATCTGTCAATCCTTTTTAAACAATAGGTTTATTTTCTCTTAAAATATTTCTTTTATAATTTTTCTTCCAACAGGTGATTTCAAGATTGTACAGCATTCATCTAGAAATTTCAGAAAAAGAAATATTGAAACTGTATGTGCCATTACATTCCACAGCTGCAACTTCTGCTCATATGCTACATATAATAAGAGTGATTTAACTAAACATATTAGAATACACACTGGAGAACGACCTTTCAAATGTGGTACCTGTGGTAAAGCTTTTATGCAAAAACAACATCTTCAGACTCACGAAAAAACACATTTGAAAGTTGTATTTGTGAATTGATCTACTGAAGAAAACTTTTAACAGATTTTTTTAAACTCCAGGATATATTGCATTTCACAGTAATTAATATTTATATGTTTTGAATCATGAATAATCTCAGTAAATTTTTATATTTATTTTTTGAGCAATTTTGTTCAACTTTGTTGAATTTATGTAAATGTTAAATATATTCCAAATTTTTAAAAGATTTATTTAGTTTGTTACTTTTTATTGGAGATGTTAGGCAATAAAAAAGCAAAATTAGTTTTTCTTGTAAAATTGGTAATATAATTTCATTTTTTTTAATTTTGTATTTCTTTTAAGAAACTTAGGTCTAAATTAATCATAGTGCACACACAAATGCATTTCTTAAAATAAACATTAGCAATCTCTTTGTGTGAATAAATTAACTTTTCAGCAATGTTGTTTTTCTTGCGCAATTACATATTTCTTTAAAAAGAGAATGGCAAGCCTTTAAAAAACTCCTATATATATCATGAGATAAATGTTCTTTTATTATTTTACGTACTTTTAAATTTGAACTATCATTTTCTTATTGTATACTGTGTGTGTGTGTTTTAATTATCAAATAAATAGTTTGCAAAAATAATTTTGAAGTTATCTTTAAATGTAACATATTATTAGTTTTTATACTCAGTTCAGCAGTGGTGGATTTAAGCATTTTATGGCTCTAGGCAATGCACATTTGTTTCAATAACTGGTCGGATAATTTTCATATTTCATCAAATTTTAGATTATTTAGTAATTATGTAAAAAATATTGTTTTTGTATATTTATATTTAAATATATATAGCACTGGAAAAAGGGACTAAATAATTTTTTTATAAAATCAAACCTGATAATTGATTAATTATCGTGCTTGGTGATAAAAATATTTAATTATTCTGGTCAGATTTTAATAAAATGATAAACTTCAAACAAATCCGACATTAAAAATTATTTTACAGAACCTTTCAAATAAAATATAGTGTAAGGGGCTATATGAATTGAATTTTACAATATTTCATCAATAATTATTAAATTTTTCTTCCTTTATTTATTTAAACATTTAAATACATTTAGTTTATTGAAAAATAATTTTATGTAGATAAACATAGTAGTCCTAATTTTAAACATTTATTATAGACAAGTCACTTGTGTCTATCAGATGTTTCATCATGAAACTTCAAATTCATGATACTCATATAATTGCCAAGCATTCAAGTTGTGTTATTTTGATTGTCACATGTATGCTGTTTTCATTGTGTGATTGATATTTTCTTATGGAGATTAGATTTGTGACATCATGATGCTATTAAATATATAAATGTGTAATCTACTTATCTTATAAATTTTGTAGTATTATAATCTGAAACTAACAATAGAAGCGGGGAGACCCACCATTCTATCAGTTAGTGTTGTGGCTTAAAGCGCAAGCCCAATGACAAAGTCAGAAATTCTAAGCCAAACTTTAGCATCTCTTTTTTCAGTAGTGCCAGAAGTTGTCTTAGCTACTCATGCATCACAACCCTTTTTCTAGGGTGAACTTCATTCGTAGATTTTAATTTACACATGAATCAGAACTTATCTTCTCTGATACAGTAATCCTATAGTATTGTCTTGACTGTGTCAGTGCGACATATTTATACGTTCACCAGCCTTTAGGACACAGAAAGTCTTTGCCAGCAAGGGTTGAACTTACAATCCTAGCAATCGAACATCCTACCAACCAGGCCATCCCAAACTTCGATCAGGTATTTGATAGAACAGTGAAAAATTGATTTAAATTTAAAGCAATGATTTATTTTTGGAAATGAAAAGAAATATTTTCTGAGGAAAATTCTCAAAAAGCAGCAAAAAAATTTGTATGACTATTAAATTTGTAACATTTAATCGAAATTTAAAAAAAAAATTGAGACAATGTAAAATTTCTTTTTTGTGCAATAATAATTTTTTAATGTTCTTTAAGATTCTAAAAATTATTTTAATTTTTAAAATTTCACACAAAAAAAAATTTGCATCAGGATTCACATTTCCACTTTCTAAAGTATAGTAGTAGGTATTAATAGTAGTAGTAGGTCAAAAGATCTGGTATATAAAGAACCAATGCTTATGCATTCATCTTTATTAATAGTAGAGATAGAGGTTCTACAGCTTTTAATTTTATAATTTTTAGAATTTATATGCTTATAAGTTCTTCATTTGATGCCTTATAGTATTATTCATTTGTCCTGCCTAGGGCCCAACTCAATCCTCGTCATCTGCCACTGGAGTTTAGTATGTTTTAATATTGCATATAATTACTACTCATATCATTGATGTATTCTTATATTTTATATTTGGGATATGCACACTATTCCTGTAAATTGATTAGAAGTCATTCTGATGATTTTTAAAACGGCACAAATCAAACAAGAAATAAATGAATTTTTGAGTTGATAAATATGTTTGATTTGTTATTTAAAAAACTTTTTTTACTTCAATTTCATTTTTTTTCTTGTGTGTATGTGAAAATGTATTACATTTTATTTTATATATTTATATAATCTCTTTCAATAGATGTTCCTTCATTAACCTTATTGTGTTAAGCTTGCTGTTAAGACTATAATCTTTTTCATTTATTTATTTATTGGGGGCCATGTTGTGTTCTATATAAATATGAAGTATTTCTATAATTATCTCATTAACGATCATTGTTGTTCTCTAGATTCATGGAAAATTTCCTTAAAAGTTTCAATTGAAAACAATTTTTTTATGAAATTATGTTCAATTTTTGATAATTCGGAATTAATTACAGCATAATTAACGCTGTTTAATTATGCTATTTTTCCAGTTTCTGTTCTCTAGTGCTGAATTTGATTAATTCTCTCTGTACTTTAGGTTGGAAATAATTTCATTTATTTTTTTAACTACAAAATAAATAATTATTTTTAAATAAATTTTTCTAATTTTCAGTTTTAATAATTATTTTTCATTAAAATCAGTAAATGCTTTTTTAAGTATAATAATTTATTTGATAGAATAAATTCTGATTAAATCTTATTTTTAAAAAAATAAGAAGAAAAAGTTACATCAATGTTTATGTTTTCAATTCTTTAAACATTTATAAAAAATTTGATAATTTTTCCTGTATTTTTGTAAATTATTTTTCAAAATATTCTATTTTAAAAGAAATCATGGTGAAATAAATTATGTTATATATACAGAATTAGTTCAATGATTTTGTGTATTAAGCCTTTGTAACATAGATTTCCTCTCTAATGCTAATTATTTGAATTTATACTATGGTTGAAAATTTGTGTGAAAATAGATTATGTTGCATCTCTTAACAATCTTTTATTTTCAAATATTTCATTCTAATTTAATCTTTCATATCTAATTTTTTAGATCCAGAACAACTTTCATTAAGGCCCTACCAATCATCTAATGCTGGAAAAACAACATTTGAAAATTTAAAAGATCGTCTGTGTTCATATTGTGGATATGTGGCAACTTATAAAAGTGGTTTGGTTAATCACATTCGGAAACATACTGGTGAACGCCCATTTTCATGCAAATATTGTACTAAATCTTTCTCTCAGAAACAAAATTTATTTGTTCATGAAAGTTTACATTTATCAAAAAAATTAATTATATGTGAAATCTGCAAAGAATCTTTTCGTTCGGTTTCATCACTTAACAAGCATAATATTCTTTTTCATTAAAAATTAATTTCTTCAATTTTAAACAATAATAATTTTGAGCAATAGAATATATGCTTAGGAATCTTAATAACTATATAATTTAAAGGATTTTTGCTTTAATATACATGAATTATTTCCCCCCCCATCATTTTTTGTTATTCTATCCTATTATTTTTCTTTCCACAGCACTGATACTTCAACTTCCCCCCCCCTCATTTGAAAAACATAAAAGAAAATACATTGGACTTAGTATTTTATTTTAATTCAATTTAACTAATGTAAACATGAAGTTCTCAAAAGGAAATTACATTTCTCATTCTCGAAATTTATCTACTTGCATTCTGTACAAATAATGACCAGTAATTTAATGAATTTTGTGGATTTGCTGAACGTAAATATTCCCCCAATAAAGGAATAAAGATATCATGTGATTATAAAATAATACTATAAAATGTGGATGCTTGTCTTTTAATTTCATGAATTGCAATTTTGCTTTGAACTAATGATTGTTTGCTGAAAAATAGGTTCTTCAATTTTAAAATAAAGTTCTAATAATGTTTTAAGTAATTCATTAAGCTTTTATATATATTTTTGAAAGGAAATAGATAAATATTAATTTATATTATATTTTGATTCCTGCAAATATTGATTTGGCATCCATAATTAAATTTTCTATTTGCTTATCCCAATTAGTTGATTTATTGTTTTTCATTAAAACTATTTAATAAAAAATAATAAATTATCCCTTTATATTATGTCATTTATAATATAATAAATTGATAAGTTTAATATAAAATTTATATTTACCCAGTAAAAATTTATATTTATGAGCTTTCAAAAGGAATTATTTTGTCATTTATTGAATATTATGATCGTTTATTGAATATCATGAATTGTGTCATTTATTGTCGCAGTACCTATATTTGTAAATAAAATTGTCATTTTTCTGTGGTTTATATAACTGCTTGAATTTTAACTTTCTTTCAAATATTTATTTATAGACTATATTTTTTAACGATTTTGGTTTATAGACTGTGAGTATATAGTAATAATTGTTTGGTACTATAAATATTACATTCCTTCATAAGTTTCCATTTCTTGAAAATTTTAAAAGTTATTACTGTTTAGTTTTCTTTTGGAGATACTCTTAAATATTTTATTTATGTCAGATTTGTTTGAAGATTTTATTGTGCCAGTGTTGATTTTATATTAAGAATCGAAGTGGATTTATGAGTAGTTCAAATTATTTTTTTTAATGAAAATTCTTTGTTTTTTTTTTTTCTAGTATTCAGAGATTTTGGATTTTAGTGATATTTTCTGCAACTATTTTGCCCTTATTTATTTATTTATTTAATTAGTTAGTTAATTTAACTCAATTTTGCCATTAATTTTCTGTTGTATAAATGACATATGCTCTGTTATCCAGAAATATTTATTTTTAAAAGATGTCACTGTCAATTTTTAAATATGGTAAGATTTTTATAATGTATTTGAAAATATTTCTAGAAACAAAAATATGCAAAAGGGTGAATTATTTGCAATGGACTAATAAAATACAATACTTAACATCTTTTTCATTCTTGTGTTATGTTTAACCCTTGCATGGAGAACAGTGTACGTATTTCCACATAAATTTCAATCTCCTGCGAAATTTCTTTTTTTAAAATGTTGGCTTATCCTAAATTTTGGAATAGCATTTGTTATTATGAACTATTTCTCATTAAATGATTTATCAAGAAACTGTATAATGCTGTTTTAATGAGACAAGATGTTTAATTACTGATCATCTTTTTTTACTATAGTAATTTTTCAGGTTTTTATTATAGGGTTTCTTGAAAAAAAATTGCATTGTATATAACGACACGAATATGTTTAAAATAAAAGTCTTATTTTAAGATTGACTCCTAGAAAGTAATTCTGTGTGTGTATTTTAAATTTTAATTGTTGAAAAAAAATGTCCAGCAAAATCTTATATACTTAATAAATACTTTTAAAAAAGCAATTTATTTTATATATTATACACTATAATCAATGTAATTTATAAATTATACTATAAAATTTAGTTAATATTGCAATAGGATTCATATAAAATGACATAGTTTTATTTTGGTAAACTGATGTGAAAGTAAATTTAACGAAATATATTTATACTGCATCCATTGATGAATGTTTATCTGTTTATTTACTTAATTCTGATTTATATTCTGAGGATGCTAAAATTTACAAATAAATCATTAAGGTTGTTACAGATACAAATTTAAGGTTAGTAAAATGTCATTAAATTAAAAAAAAATGCTAACTTCTTAGTTTTGAGATGTTATATCTATAGTTAAAATACTTTATATTTATAGAAGGAAAAATATAATTTTGAATTTCTTCTTATTTTTATATGATTTACATTAAAACATTTTCTGGAAAATATACTAAAATAAAGAAGATTGAATAATATTTCATGATATTTCTATAGGATACTTAAAGCCAAACTGAGCTTTGTAAAAAAATAAAATCTAAGTTATATATATATATATATATATATATATAACTTAGATTTTATTTTTTTACAAAATTTATTTTTATATAAATATAACTTTTTAAAAAACGTATGAAAGCTTGTTGTATAGTTTATAATAGTTTTTATATTATTTTAAAATCAAAATATTATGTTAACATTACTTGAAAATAATAACATCTTTGAAGATTTTATTCATCATTAGAATATTATTAAAGAAATGTCTGGGTCGATTAAGAGCATTTTTATGTTCAAATACCTTTACTTATTTTTCTAAAGAACTATTCCTTTAAAATGCTTTAAAGTATATTTATCCTTTGATTATTTTGTTTTATCTTTGCTTTAGGACAAGCAGCTTTAAACCAGAATTTGAATCTTCCTGAAATTAGAAAAAATATCGCTGGAAATTCAAGGGGACCTCCGTTGCTGTCATGTACATTTTGTAATTATGCAACTGTGCATAAAAGCAACTTCAAAGCTCATCTGAGAAAACATACTGGAGAGCGACCATTTGTTTGCAAAATTTGTGGTAAAGGCTATACTTCAAAACAAAATTTACAGTCACATGAACATTCACATGCATTGCAGCGATTGCACATGTGTTCAATTTGCAAGGAATGTTTTCGATCAGCATCATCTCTTGAATTTCACATGCTTAACCACCCATCTTAATTTTGTCATTGGTTAGTTCATTAAAATTCTATGATAAGAGGCCAAATATTTTGTCTTTTAAAGGTAGTCTTCAGAAACTTTTAGAACAGTTGGAGTTGAATTGCATGTATTGTATTTAAAGTTTTTAAAAAGTTACTAGCTAGACTTCATTGAATGAAATTGTATTGCCTGATGCTTGCTCTTTATAATGAATATTAGTTGAATTCTTTCAGTCTTAAACTTGGAAAACTTATATATAAGTAATAAATTCCACATTAGTATATTTCCAGTTCCAGTATATTTTTCCTGGTAGAATATTTGGTTCCCCAATAGTAGATGAGTTGTAAATGCTATAAATAGATTTTGTTTCTTGAACTATAGGTCAGAATTGTTATGGAATTTGTATTTTTTTATGTATAAATATGCAACATTGAAAAAAAATGTGTATTGTCTTAAAATGCAAGAACTGTTATTTTCTGGGATTATATTATAGTTTACTTTGTTTTTTTTCTCCCTTTGTTATTTTCTTTTATCTTATATGCAAATAGAATCAAAATCAATTATGATTTAGAATTGGGGATTTTGATGAATCTCTATTTTTGAAGGAATCTATTTTTAAAATGTCTATTAATATAATTACTTAGACAATCGAAATTTAATTTGTGGTTTTTATAATTATCAAGTTAGATGAAAGAAAAATTGACATAGTTTTATCACCTGACTTGTATGAGAGTTTCCAAATTCTTTTTTAAAATACCTAGAAATCTTGAATTTTATTTGATTCTTCTTAGGTTCTCAGAGAAGTACTTCATCTTTCACTTTGAAAGATATACCTTGAAAAATTTGCAAAATCTATAGCCAGTATTATTTGAGAAGACTTGGGGAAAATAATTTCTGTCTTTATTATGCTTTGAATTAGAGAACATGTTTGTAAAGTAAACATCCAGTTGTAGTTAGTGTGAAATTAGTATTTAGCAATAACTGCCCAATGGTTGACTGTAAGGTCACTTGCACTGCAATTTCAATCTCATTATAAATATTGGCTTATTAACTGCTAGCTCAATATAAGCTTAACTGCAAGATCAGTATAACAGACACTGTAATGTTCTTCATTGAAACATCTATAAGTAGCAGATAAGATATTGATGATGCATTTGAACATTATTTCAAAAATATTTTATTTATAAATTTATTTATTTGCATTTTTATATGTGAAATTTGTTGTTTCATGGCTTTGAATTTTCTTAAAGGGCTCTTGTAAAATCCTTGAATTATTTTTCATCATTAAATATTGGAACTATGTCATTTAAATTTGTGTAATTGTGGATCAATGTTTATCAAATAATTTATTTCTATCATGTATACAGTAACTCAAAAATGGAGCAAGCTTGTTTGACTAAGAAATATGTATGCAAAATTAAGCTTAAATTGCAGATCTGTATCTCATTTTGAATGGAATTGCTCAAAAATAGAAGGCAGTAAACTATAAAATATACTGTATAAGGAGGATTGAAGGAGAAAAACTTCCATTTGATTATTGCTTTAATTTCTCATTGCATTTAAACAGGATGATCCTATCTTTAAAAATATTTGGACTTTAAATTTTAATATTATTTGATTTTATAAATCATATGTTCTATTTTACAACCAAATTGAATGCTTTATTAATTTGGGAATTTTTTTTTTAATTTTATATTTTTTCATTTGTTTCTGTATTTTTCATTACATCCAGTAGTATTAATTAAAGATCAATTTGATTTATATACAATATATTACAAGACAAATATGATCAAATAATATCAATATATTCCCAGGCAAATATTATTTTATAATACCATATAGAATCATATTTGCCTTGTATTATAAAAAAAGTTTTTTTTTCCAATTTTTTTAATACATTCTGTAGAAAATGGGGTTACAATAATGTTTATTTATTAAAGAAACCTTTTAGTTGACAATTTAAACTTTTTTAGTGTTTTGTGAAAAATGCAGAAATTGTATTATTTTTTTAAATATATGATTTTTAATGAAATATGTAATAAAGTGATAAAAACCTTGATCAGTGAAAGTGCTCTTAATAAATAAATGATAGATACATAAAGGTAATTAATTGGTGTCATTAATTGATTGCTGTTATATATAATTATGTTAATGAATATATTGCATATAGTTATGTTTTAAAAAGTGTAAATTGAAAAAAAAAATTGTAAATGTTTTTTTAAAAAGTCATGAATGAGTATTTAAAAATTTTGATTTAGTTTTTACTTTCAAAATGCTATTTGATTATATTAATTTTTTTTATTTGGTAATGAATAATGTGATTAAATAAAAATTGCATAACATTTAAAATGTATGTCTAATCTTTTAAACATATTGTTTTCATCTATTTTAGCATTATATTTAGTGTTAAGTCATCTGAAAGAATTCATTATATACTTTATGCATCACTTAATTTTTCAATTACGAGCTGAAATATTTTAAATTGAATTAACATAATATAGAAAAAAATATTGAAATTGTAACAACGACATGTTTAAATTTAGATTAAATTTATATTGAGTTACACATATTTTAAAGCAATATGACTTTTATAAGTGTGTTATTTGAAGAAGAAAAATGAGAAGTAAATACTTTAATAATGCTTTAAATAAATATGACTAGTGACAATATTTTTTTGTAATTTTTGTTATTATTATTATTATTTGTTCATATTGAAGAAATCATTGTTTTTCTTATATTAAAGGAAAAACTTGTTACATTTTTAACTTCGAATTTCAATAAATGCAAGTATCTGTATTTTGCAAGCTATAGATTAACATTTTTAACTTCAAATTTCAATAAATGCAAGTATCTGTATTTTGCAAGCTATAGATTAAAATCCTGCATTTTTTTTTTTTTTTTTTGTTAATAAGTACTTTTTTTATATGCAAATTTAACTATCTTTTTTTACAAGCTATAAAGCAGCATTTGACTACTAAAAAAATAATTTTCATGTTCTAAAATAATTCTAAAAGGCTTCAAATAAAATGTTGTAGGGTTGATTATTTAATAGCTTTTTCTGTTTTTACTATTTTTCTCTATATTTCTTTTTCAGCAGAAAAGCTTGATGTAGTGAAATCTGATTACAAACATGAATATCTTGTGTTGTAGATGGTATTTCTCATCATGCTGTACTAATAGTGCCGTTAATAGTGTTTCATTGTGAACTAAATAAAATAAATTTTGCATTATAATCTTTCTTTTTATTAAAGTAGAAAATTTAGTACAAATTATAACATCTTATTACTGCATATTACCTTGTAAATTTTATATTCTGAAATTATATTCAAGGTTCATTCATAAATTTTAAATCCATCTACAAGTTTGAGTCTCCTCTCATAAATTTAAAAAATGTTTATAGTGAAATATTTTGAAAGTATATAAGTCAAAAGCTCAATCAAATATCCATATTGATATTTATAGAGTCAAAGTCATTAAAGTATGAGTTGTAGGTATGCTTCTATTGTTATCTGCTTTAATTTATTGTATGCTTATTCTTTACTTGGTGTAATTTATTTTAAAATTGAAGAAATAGGTTTTTGAAATTTCTGAATTATATAAAAAGTCATTGTGGTTTTGTTTAAGTTAGAGGAATGCTTTTTTCTCATGAAATTAAAAACAATGTCTGCAATTAACCAAGATCAAATTCATTAAATGATTGTTTAGTTATACCACTTTCTTCTAGCAATAATATTTATTGAAGATTATTAATATTTATCAAATCCAAAAATACTCTTCAACCACCTCACATGAGCAGAAATGACCTGATTTATTTCGCTTTCTTATTCTATTCCGATTTTTTTGCTTTCCCCTCCCCTATTCAATTGAAATAAGACACTTATGAAATAAAGCCCAATAATGCAAATTATTCATCTAGGTTTCTGAAACTGCAAGAAATCTTTTTCATATTTCACATCTTAAAATAATAAAAAATGTAAGAATTCCTTTTTAATCTAACCATAATAGCTTCTTAGTGAAACATTAATCTAGAGAATATTTATTTTAGATATGAATGCCATTCTCACTTGCCCACCTTTTCTCTGCTCCCTGTTCTTTGAGAAAATTCTAAATGGTTTTGTTTTATTGTTTATTTATTTACCAGCAATAATTGTTGACATATATTAATTCAAAATATATAATTTTATTACTTAAATTATATAAACTAAAAAAGCAATTTTGGAAAAAGATGGTTATTATAGTTTGTGATTTACAACAACAAATCTATTTTTTTCTGTGTTATTTTAAAATGTATCTTAACTTATATATATGCATTCATATTTCCTATTATATTCATAATTCTCTTTAGGTATGGCCATTTTTTTTCAGTATTTTTTTATAACTTGTTATTTATTTTGTAGGAGCCGTTTGTGTACCTGAATTAAGTAGAAGTGTTTTTCAAGTTGATGGGGGAAAGTACCATAAATGCAATATATGCAGTTATACTACCATCAAAAGTGCTAATATAAAAAGGCATACGAGAACACACACTGGTGAACGTCCTTTTGAATGTAAGGTTTGTGGGAAAAGATTTACATCCAAACAAAATCACTCAAACCATGAGTTTTTACACAAACAAAAGAAGATACATGTTTGTAATATATGCAAAAGAACATTTCATTCAAGTTCCTCTCTTGGATTTCATATGTTGGAACATGAATCTTTATAATAAGATTAATTTTACTATTTTTTTATGATTATTTTATTTCTATGATATGTTAAATGTTAGATGGAATTTATTATGAGAGAACTGTCTTGAGGCACTAGTTCATCACATGTAGCTATCATTTGATTGTGGTGACATTCTTGATTATATTAGATATACACAAATTGTTGAAAAAAAATGTTCTAAAGAACTGTTAATTTAACAAGAGTGGCCTTTGTACATTCTTTTTCTTTCCATGGACAAGGCTGAGTTTTTGATCAGAAAAACTAACATCAACATAGAATTCTGTAAGTATATTAGCAAATGATCTTTTTTCTTATATATGCCAGTAAAAATTGAACAATAGCATTTTAAATTTATTTTTCACATTGTACATATTTAAAATGTTACCTTTATATAAAGCGTTCAAAATTAAGATTATTAAAGACTTAAACTTGAATATTGCACTCTTCAAAGACAGAGAAGGAAAGTACTCATTAAGAAAAATATTAAATCTCGGCATTGAAAGAATTTGTCTTGACTCTAATACCAACTGGTCATGAAATTCCATCTAATCTTAATATCAATATTTTAGTTTAAGTATTTATGAGAGCAAGCATAGTAAAAGAATTCAGGTGTTTTTTTTTTAAATAATTAATTGGAATACATAATTTTCTAACCACATACAGTTTGTTCACGCAGAGAGTGCTGATGTTAATGGTTTAATTGAATGAGACTTGAAAACTTTTCTTTTGTGTACTGTTATTTTGAGAAAGGAATTTTTAATATTAATTTATTAATATGTATTTCATTATGTTTGGTTTGCCCTAGTTTTAGGTAAGTATCAAGCATGAAGGAAAGTTAAATTTGCTGTTTCTTTCATTTGTGGAAAAACTGATTACATCAATGTAGTTATGAAAAATGTTCTAAAAATTCTTTCATCGAATTTCTTTATAATGTAAGGAAGATGAATAAACAATGTTATTATAGCATATTCTTATTAGAATACCTTTATTGCTTAGTTTAATAATACTGATAATTTGCTGTTATTCCATATGTATATATATGTATTTTTTTCTAATAAATAAAAATAAGATTTTCTATTTCTTTTGGGTGTTATTCATCATGTGACACATTTGTGTTAGTTATTATTCAAAAATAAAACTTTTTTTATGTAAATATTTTCTATCTAATTATTAATCCTTTAAATTTACATTTCTCATCATATTTTTAAATTTTAGATTTATTGATCAGTTTTATTCGTTTGCATTTTTTGCTATGATTTTCTTTTAATGACACTTCCATAGTTAAAGCTTAAAGCCTTGGAATGTTTTATAAGGAATTGAAGGACACAATCGAATTGGGGGGAGGGCCAAAGAGAACTTTGAACAATATATCTAATTCATATTGATGTAAGTGTTTGTTCTATTATATAAATAAATAATTAATTTTAATTGATTATATATAATTTAATATTGTTTCTTTTTTTCCATTGCTTTAGAAATCTCAAAAAGTGAAAAGATATACTTTTTGATATGACACATTGTGTAATGATGACTTTAGTGAAAGTAAAAGAGCTTAATATTTAATTTTAAAAAATTGTAAATGTCTAACAAATAATTGGTTTAATTAACAAAATCCTGTTTGATTTTTTTTTTGAAAAAATTATTTCACTTTTATATTTAGTTAATAATAAATGTTTATTTTGAATATCTTTTGTAAAAGGAGTTTTAATTTATGGAAATTCATTTTACAAAATCTATTCATCGATAATTTGTTGTTTTATATTAAATGTAATATATATGGAAGAAGTTCTACTGATGACTGCTAATAATGTAGAAAGGCACATTAATATTTTATATTTCATTGCAGAGAAGAATTTCTGAATAGGAAATGAGAAAGTTCCATTATAATAGTATTTGGGTCTTGCCATTCTATTGTGTATAGTAATTGTGTGTGAGTGAGTTACCTTCTGCCAATGATAGGGCCTGCATTTCTTTAAAATTTTCTCTCAATTCTTTTCTTTGTCATCAGATATAAACAAAAGTTCTCAACTTTATAGTATGTTTGAAACTATTTGGAATAAATTGTGGAATGTTCCAAATAACCTTTAAAAAAAACTTTTAATGGAGTCATATCCCACTTTGGGGTTACGAACCAGGAAGAACCAGCTTATATTAAGGCAGCATGTTAAAAGAGTGACTTTGAACTTTAATATGGTTTTCATTAAGATTGAATGTTCTTTTTCTTTCCCATCCTATGGTTTATTATTATGTATTCGCCTCAAGTTAAAAATTGTTGAATTTATAACAGATAATACATTGAATTTGTTTCATTTTCAAATCAGAAATCAGTTACATATAGAAAGTATTTATTTTAGAAAAAAATATGGAATTCTGACTACATTTAATGTTTGTGTTCTTACCAAAGCATATTTTATAGGTTTTATAATTTAATTTCTTTTTAATTACTGTTGTTCTTGGTAGCCAGTTATAATAAAATATATGTAATGTTACACAATATATATGATTTTCTTTCCTGCAATTGAGTTATATATTATAAAAAATTTACAATATTTTTCTCTTGAGCATTCTGTAATGTATTTACCTATTTTAAAAGAATAAAAACTATGAATGAGGATGGGTTTTTTTTATATAAAGTTTTTTTTTTTATGCTATGGGAATATTTATAGAAATCTGATTAGTTGGAAAGGTTTCATTTTCTATCAAAAAAAGCCCTTATATCATATATATCATATTGATTGATTAGATAGCAAAGGGTGATCTCTTTTTGAAAGAATACTGCTCTGATTCAAATAAATATGTATACTTAGAAATTTTTTCATGTATTCATCTTTAATATTTTTTATTTATTAAGGTAATCATAAAGAAATTGAAACATTTCTAATTAATTTTGTCTTGTGACTTGTATCTTTAAATTAATTTTTTTCTTTGTTTTTTTAGGAACTGATTATTGGATTTTTGATAAAAGAGATCAGAAGATGCCAAATTTATTGGCATACTCCAAGCTACCTTCAAATCTTTTGTATCCATGCACTTATTGTTCATATGTCACTCCATATCAAACCAATTTGAAGAACCATTTGAGAAAGCATACTGGAGAGAAACCATTTGTATGCAAATTTTGTGGAAAAGGTTTTTCTCAAAAGCATTCCCTTCAGTCTCATTCTAAACTGCATGTAGCACAAAAACTGCATATGTGTGTTGAATGTAAAGCATGTTTTCGTAGTTCTTCTTCACTAGGAATTCACATGTTAGAACATGGTGCATGCGTGCCAAATAATGAATTTAAAAAATAATGCCTTATTTTATTATTTCGTTTTCAAACAATGCAGATGGATACTTTGAATTGAATATTTTTCTTTTCACTTTAATTGAGAAAATTCCTTTATAAAAACGCATAACCTAACCCTAAAAATATATGCATAATTATTTTTTTTAGGAATAGGTTTTGAATGGTATGATTTTTGTTTCAATAGAATTGAAAAGTTTGAAATATCCAAAAGTTGAAGTGTGAAATTTTCATCAAAAAATTGGAAAGGTCAAATGGTTTATCAGAAATGAAATGTAATTAGATTTCTGAGGATGCAATTCTATAGCAAGGCCATATTAAAAAAGGATTTTTTTTAATTAAAATAATGACATTGAGAAATTTAAAGAATTTTGCATTGTAAAATATTTGATTTGAGCAATATTCAAAGGAATGAGGAGGAGTAAAGTTTTTTCAAATAATCAGAAAGTTTATACATGCAGACACACATATACATAAAATTGTCTACTCTAAATACATTGAAAAAATGGAAGAGAAAATATTACAATTAGAAAATAGTGAAAAGCATAAGAAAAGAAAACACACTGAATAAATTTAAGTGTCAGTTTTTACACTATAAAAATCTGCAAACATTGAAAGGACAGAAATGAATAGAGATTTTCTTTGCATAGCAGAATTAAATGGATTTAGGAATCGGGACTGTAAATGGAAATTTAAAATATTTTAACTTTACACTTTTACCAGTTCCATCATTTAATTATAAATAAAGATTCTTTTTTTTTGTATGTCTTTTGCATTTTTCCTTTCATTATTCCAGACATAGGTGAAAAATAACTTAGAAATTCATTCAGTATTAAGAATTTTTAATGATTTTTGTTTTTACTAAGTTGTGAATGTATTTGTGAAATCAGTATCCTTATGTGTAGATTAGCATCTAATAGTTGCTGTGCGGTATTTAACCTTAAGGTCTTTTGTATTGTGTTCTTGAATTACAAAATTATAGCTTATGAACTGAAAATAAACACAATAAATGCCCTTAGCGTTCTTCCATTGATGCTGTCCTGATACAGAGGTAGCACATCGTCCTCGTTATTTGGGCATCTTAGGTTAGAGCATGGTTGTTCTTCTGTGTGCTATCTGTGAGGTGTGTGAACATGCTCCCCTGTATAAAAGGTGCTACGCAAATGAGTGTGTGTGCGTCATCTATGTATGAGCTAGAATTCAGACTTCTGCCCTCGAGTGCTCAGTTGTCATACTCTCAGAAGCAACTGTACCCCTCTTTCCATTGTAATATGGGTACGTCATCATCATTAGTGTTCTTCCATTAAGAGGATTTAAAAATACTAAGTAAGAAAGTAATAATGCATTTAAACAATAATAGTGAAAAAATTTAAATATATTTTGCATTTCCATATCTAAAATATGTAATTTAAGGCTAAATTTTGTGAAAAAAAAATTCTTGAAATTCCTTAATCCCCCACCCCTTTTTTTTCCTATAGAAGTAAACTATTTCTAAAAGATATAAGAAATAAAAAATATTTAACAAAATTATTATTTTATGTAAATCAATTGTACTTATACTATAATTATATGTATGTGTGTGTATTAACAACTATATGGAGTAAATGTCTCTCTCTTTATATATATTTGGTGTGTAGAAATACTTGGTAGTTGCTGTTTTTAGACATTTTTGCCATATAGTTTATTTGATGTCATAACTCACATCCTTGTTATGTTGTGGTCAAATTTATTGAAATATAGATACTGAAGTTTAAAGAAAGTTTTAATCAATATCAAGGATGCCGGCTAGTTATAAAATATTTTATGTTTTCATGGGGCATAGTTGCATTTATTTATTCTACATGTTGTTAATGTAATTTTTTTTTTCTTTTTCTTTTACAGGGAAATTATTTTTTGCTGCTTTTAACCCTTAATTTAAATGTACATTTGGTAATATGGAATGAAGACGTTTTTATGTTTGACTTTTTATTTTCGAAATCAGTTATTTCTTTTTTAATGTTTTCAAGTAAAAATGCAGTTTTCCTATATATTCATTAAATATATTCCAAAATATAAATAATCGTTGGCTATGAGAAGTTATTTATGTATTGTGCCATTTTGTTCCTTTTCCCATTTGTTAAAAAATTTTATCAGTAGTTTTTTTTTTTTATTTTAAAATTTTTACATTCTAATGTTACGAATGTTTACTTAACTACAACCCTTGCTAATATTTTTATTTTGAAAATGTTATTACTTTTTATTAAAATTATTTTTTGAAATGTGAAATTACAAGAGTTTATTTTTGCCACACCAATTTTTTTAAGCATGTTGATGAAATAAAAAAAAATGTTAAAAGAAACTTTTAGATTTATTTTCTAGTGTATTTTTATTGTATCGATATTTTCTCAATGACCTTTGTGTCTTGAGTAATGATCTTTGTGTGTTTCATTGTGCACTAACCATTCTGATGGAAAATTTTATAATTTGTTTAATATTAATCTTAATTTTTTGTTCCTTTCTATCTCTTAGCTCTAAATCATTTAATTTTTAGTTTTTATCTTTTATAATATGCATTAATATTTTCCCTACTATATTAATTAAATTTGGTTTTTAAATAAACCAAAGTATAACGCTGAATTCGCTGTTGGCCATTTCTTGTAAATTTGGCAATAAAAACTCTTGATTTGTTATATTGTGCCATTATTCAGTGATTGAAAGAAAATTTTGAATTTTTCTGAAGAATAAAAAGATAATTATTGTTTTCTTAAAAATATTGCATGAGTTAAACATCAACTAATGAACAATTTGAATTGTTTAGAAGTTGAACCTGTACAATTCTATTTATTACCTTTCAAAAGCTATTATCATCCACACTCACAATTAATAGTAATCGTTTGTTTATATTGCAAGTTTGTGGTGGGGGAGGTTGGCATGATATATTTAATTGCTGATATTATAGTTTTGCAAGTTTTTTTTAAACTTTTTTTTATCTTATATTTTCATAAAATAGTTCTTGTAAGTTATCTTTTTCTTTGTCACTATTAATTTATCAACTTTCCAAAATCACTCTGAATCTTTATAATTTTATTCACTTTTATATAATGAATATTGTCACATAGGTACTTTAGTGTGGAACTAAAAGACATACAGGAAGTAAAGCTAAACCAATTTATTAACTCAACTCAATGAGCAAAGTACAGATACAAACTCTGCACAATTCTAAACAATATGACTGAGAGATCTTTGACTTTTATACCAGCAGGGAAAGTTTCAGAATACTTTTCTGGAGACAGTAAAAAAAAGCCCAATACATTATATTTTTGTCATTAGTGGGATTCAAACTCACTTTCTCCTGATTACATTATCAGTGTTATGACCATTCGGCAAAGGAGAGTCAATTGCTTAATTTCAATGCATCAGTATATTTGATTTGAGCTTTTTTAAATTATGAATATTTCTTTTTTTTTATGTTGAGGTAAATTTTTAATTCACTGTCCTATTTTATGCATAAATTTTAATTTGGGAGCTGTTAATTCGTTATCCTTATAATTATTTAACTGCAAAGTGCTCATTTAAACATACTATTTTATAATTATTTTTTTATGAATCCATAAAGGTATTGGATTTTTTTTCATGTCTAACCTATTTTGCCATGAAATACTTTTAGTTGAATGGCTTCATTAGGAATCTCATATCTTCCCCCAACCTTTTAATTAAGTTATTTTATAATAATTTATTTTTACTTTATTAGGTGTTGCTGTATTATTTTGCAACATGCCGACTTCTCCATCATCTACAGAACTTAACAAGGCGACTTATTCAACATATCCATGCTCCTATTGTAATTATTCTACTCCATATCCAACAACATTGAAAAATCATTTAAGGAAACATACAGGAGAGAGACCATTCATGTGTAAAGTTTGTGGAAAATCTTTCACTCGGAATTTCATTTTGAAAGAACATATGATTACTCATTCTCCTAAACCCTGTAACATCTGCAATGAATCTTTTCTTTCATTTTCAAGTCTTGCAAAACATATGTTAGTACATAATATACTCGATCCAAGTGTGCCCCAAAAGAATCATTGAGGGATTTTTTTTTTTTGTTAACTAAGGAATTTAAATAGTTTTTCTTATTCCAATGACTAAGTAAAGAAGACATTACTAAGTAAAGAAGAAATTGCATTATATTGATTTAGATAATAAATATAGACAACAAAATACTATGAGAGCAGCGAAAATCTAATTATATACATATGCATATTGCATTTAAGAAATAATTGCTATGTTTGTCTATTTTTTGTTTTAAATTTTGAAAAAAAATTTAAGGAGATTCAAAACTTTAGTCCAAAACATTGTAAATTATCATCGTTTAGGCTCCATTTGTCTATCTTTTATTATTTGTTTGTGATTGATTATAGCTTAGCCATAAGACATTCACAAGAAATAGTATTCAAAATTATCTCAGGGCATGTGATTATTCATTCTGTTACTGAAACAGTTAACCAGATATATATATTCATTGCATCTAAATCTAAATTGAAATCTTCATTTTGGTGTGGGGGGTGATGTGTTAATGTATATCTAATAAATATGAATTCTTATTCCTTTTATCATGATTTTTTTGCAAAATTTGCTGTGCAATCATTTATGTATCACTCATCTTGTATATGTGTCATCACTGTATCTTAAAAAATAAATTCTGCTGTTAACTGGTTAAAAGTATCATTGTAAAATGTACTTAAAAAAATATTTTTTAAAAATTCATTTATTGAAATGAAGGGAAGAAACTGATCTATGGAGTTAAAATTGAATTACCGAAAAACTTATTTCTTGAATTTTAGAATGGCTTACAAATGGCTGTTACATAATAATTTACTTCAAAGTTATGAAAAGCAAACTTTAAAAGGATGATTAAGTTGAATTCTGAACTCTCTGCCGAGCAGCAGCTATTCAGAAAATAACCTGATTTTGTATCTCCAAGGTCTAGCAAAGTCTCTATGAGGCGTTTTAGATATTCTATATTATTTATTTTATTTTCATTCTGATTTGAGCATTAAGAACTATGCAGATACAGCATGTAAATATTGTTATGTTAAAATAATCAGATATTGTATAAACTCATTGAAGGTTTTATTTATGTAAATGAAGTATATTTCAATTACAATTGATATTATCTAGCATTATTGTGGTGTTATGAAAGCTAACATAATGTATTTATAATTTACCTGATGATTTTTTATACATAATGATTTTTTTTAAACATTGCTATTGAATTATTTCTTATTTATAAATATGGAATTTTATAACCAATTTTTTACTTACTCCCTAATATACTTAATGTTTAAATTCATGCTGTATTCTTAGTGACAATGCATTTTTTAATGTTTTCATAACTTAATTATCAGGTAATTAATAATTTTTATTTTATATGATTATCAATGGGGTACTACTATCTGATAGGGAATTTGCGGACCATTAAATGTCAAAATATGTAAATGATTTTATTTTTTTTAATTTGTTATTTTTATATTTATAAAATATATCCTTAAAACCTACCCTGATATTTACATTACAAAAGTTACTAAATTATGCTTAATACACTTATATTATTTATTTTCATGTATTTATTATTTATGCTCATGTATTGAATTTTTTAAATATTTTGAGAAAATAGGCACAAATTATTACTTTCATTGTTTCTTTTATTTTAAATATAATTTCAGAATGTCAAAAGTAAGATGCATAAAATTTAAGAAAGTAAATGAATAACTTGGAGTAGAAAAAATTGTTTCATGTTTTAATTTTGTTTCTACAAAAGATATATTCTGCGTCATTTGCTTTAAACTTATATATTTAAAAAAATTATTTGGATTTTATTTCATTTGGTTTGTTTTCATTAAATCTTAAATAATGGAAAAGTTTTGACCTACAAGTTTTTAAAAGTGAAAAAAGAAATTAAGTAAATTTATTTCTTTTGTGAGAAGATTTTCATATTAAATATGCATAAAAAATTGTTTGATTTTTAACTATGATAAAAATTTTAATTAAAAATGAGTTATATTTTTTATTTCACTTGTGAATGACATTCTTTTTTTATGTATATATTTTATATGTAATTTTTTAAAGTTTTTAAAGGGGATTTTTCCGTACTAATTGAAGAGAAATTGTCATTCAAAATTGAAAGTAATTCAGAATGCTTTAAAATAAAAACATTTTATTTTCATATAATTTTATTTGTAATGTCAGATAATTTGCATTACTTCCATCAACTGCTATAAATTTAATACAAAATGTATATATTTTTGTTTGTAAATTTGATGTTTACTTATACAATTATTAATTGTACTTTAGTAATAATCATGAAGAATTATCACCTAAGTATGAGCATATTTTTATGTATGTTCACTAATAATCCTATTTGGGTTTGTCATGTTACCACCAATGGTAAGATGCTTGCCTTATTGGAAAAACTCCTGATATTTTAATTTTTATTATGAAAGCTTATGCCTTATATTATATTAAAGTAAGTTCTTTCTCAGATGTATTCATATATCTCATGAAATCGTCCTGGTGGCTTACACTAAAAGCTTTAAAAATTGCAGTTACTGAAATCACACATATTTGTGTCCAGAATGTGTCTTAAATTATTGGTTTAAAATTTTATAGTTAAACTCAAATGAAAAAGGATGTGTGTATGTAAAAATGGATTTTAAAAGTTTTGCAATCTTCAAACAGCGTGCCTGCTATGTTCTCAATTAGTCAGATCAATTAACTTATAAAATCATTTAATTGTGGCTCCTACAAATTGATTAATGTCATGATAAATTATTATTATTTAGTTTTGATAATTTTTTTACATTGAATTTACAGAGTACAGTGAAATTCTAATTGATATTGATGTTCATTAAAATTGAGGTTTGTGTTTATATTTATGATATGGAAAAACATATACTATTTCAGTATTAAGTGATTGGTCTTTGCAGCATTTTGTTATTGCAAAAAGAAGCTTTCTTAAAACATTAAATAGTTTAAAATGGCTAATATCTGAGAGCATTTCATCCTTTTTTTTATTCTAAATATTTATATTACAAAAGAAATATTAATGATACTTGATTATTGACTAAAGTTCTCTAATAACTTTTTAGTTATGTGATTTGTAATGTTCAGTATATGAAACAATATTATTATGAAATGGAAAAATTGTATTGATTTATAACATTTTTCATAAAAATTAGGTATTTGTGGAAACATATTTTTGGATATATTTTCATGTGTATGTTAATTAAATTTAACTGTTCTTATTTTATAAATTTTCTTATTTTATAAATATCCATATTTACTGACTCAAAATGACTATAATCTGAAATTTTGAATTTTGATATATTGTTATTTTAAAATTTATGACTGCATTGAAATATGTAGTTAGCATTCCTCTTTATTAAAAAAAATTTTTTTTTAATTTTGAGTTCATTTTATAATATACTAACTTAGAGAATTCACTTTCATTCAGAAAATTGGTTTCCCTCTAGAAAACTTCATTGAAGTAAGTCATCAGTGTATTTTTAGTACTTGCTCAATTCTATGATATTTCATTGTGTGTTTTCATAAAAAGACTTAGAACTTTTGATTTTATTTTTTAATTGAGTTTAATTTGGAATGTCTCCATATTTTAGAAGTAATATATATACAGTAGTTTTATAACAAAAAAAAATGCTTGTTGAAAATATTTAATTTCATGTGTTGTGGTTTTGTGTGTGATACCTATTTCTTACATTCATTTCACTATTTTTTATAACCAAGATATTTTAATATGTGTTTGAGTATATGATATTTGTAATACATATGATTTCTTGCTTAGCAATCATTATTCAAGTAAATATATTCTCCTTTAATAAATGTTTAATTTTAAAATATAAAGTAATTTTTTATATTTTTATTACATTGCCTTTGAAAATAATAGAAAATAATTTTTATTTTTCAGGAAATCAAATGTTAGCAACTGTGAGCCATTGTAAACCACCCAATTGTGCATATAAAGGAGGGAAAAGATCTACCATTCATGCATGCAATGTTTGCAGCTATGTGACATGTTTAAAAACTGATCTTACTAGGCACATAAGAAAACATACTGGAGAAAAACCTTTCATATGTAATGTATGTGGCAAAGGCTTTTCTCGAAAGCATAGCTTAATGTGCCATGCAACGGTTGTTCATCACAAAGCAAATTTCATGCAGTAATAAAGATAATACATTTGGTGTGTGTTAAGTTGTATTGCCTTCTTCAAATAGGAAAATTACAAAGTGACTTACTAGCTTTAATTACTCCCTCTTCCCTCCCCCCCCCCAAAATGAATTGTACGATTATATTTGTAGACTTCAGATTCTTTTGGGATGTTTCATTGAAAAATAAAATAACTTGTCTGGGAAATGTACAACCTGTGTAACATAGCAAGGTAATATTCATTACCTCAGATGAATTACCCTTCGATGTAAAATTTCTTTCTTGCAGCATTCCAAATCCTATTGATTATTAGAATTAACCTTCCTTCTTCTTAGCAAAAATTTTCTTGATATTCTATTGACTGATTAACTAACCTGGGCTATTTGGAAAATTTACCTCCTCATTAAAATGTGAACTTTGGTTTCCTTTGTTAGGCAGATATTAATAATAATATATGTGTATTTAATTTTATTTCCATAAATTCTAGTTCTCTAAGGATGATTCCAATACATTTGGGATCAATTCAAAGGTAAGTAGAAGAGATAAAATAATTTTTGAAACTAGAAGGTTCTATCAAAAATTGTATACTTAAGTGTTGACGCATAAAATGATATAAACTGAAGCGAAGCATTTGGATGTTGCCATATGCTAGTGAAGAATTTACACATTTTGTGCATTTTTTAAGCAACTGTTGAAATGGACTGCTAGATTTTCTACAAATGCAATTGGATTTTTGTAAATCATACTCTTAATTATTTCTTTAGAAATATGAATTCATGTTAAATCTAGTATACATTTTTCTTTGAAAAAACTTAATGCTACCTTTTATATATATATATATATATATATATACATTGAGTAAACTTGCTTTAATTATTAATTAGTTGCTAGTAAATAAGCTAGTTATGCTTAGTTAACTGGCAGTTGTTCTCTCAAAAATTGTTCTCTGGGTTTATTTAAATCCAGTTTTTCTATAGCTCCATTCATAAAACTCAATCAAATTTCGCTTAATGGGTGAAACGAAATGTGAAAAAGTAATCCACTTAATGAGTGTGTTTTCACAGAATATGTAGTGGGTGGACCCTATGGCATAAACCCTGGATTGGCTTATAATAGTCTCTGTTAATTGAAGCAACTGATATGCAATTTGCAAATTCATTTAACAATAATTCTGTGCCACATTTTCTCCAGATTTTGAACTTTAGCTAAAGACTAATATCTTGAAGCAGTTTTCTTGTAAAAAATATAAATATTAAATTACATTACTTAGAATTTTCAGAGGTGTTTTTTTTTCTGTATTGTCTAATTTTACATGAATTCTTATGGAAAAAGTTATTTTGTATTTTGGCTTAGATTAGAAATGAAACTGTGCTAGATAAGTGAGATTCCACTGTATTTGGCAAATATCTGCATATTATATACTTATATAAAGAGTACCCAAATGATGATTATTTACTGTAATGTTTTTTACCTTACAAATGATGCTATTTACTGTAATGCCTAAAACATATTCCATGTTAAAATCTGCTTATTTTTATCTTTTCTACTTTTTTAAAACTTAAAACATTTTAGTCATGTGGTGTAATCCCAATCAGAATAACTTTGATTGATTCATAACTTTTGAAGTTAACATAATGATACATAACTTTTTAGATTAGTATTTATACTTTACTGTTAATTATAAGAATTGAAAAACTCTTTCGACTTAATTATTTGGGTTTTGAAATGTAATCATAATAACTCATATCAATAGAAAGAAATTAAATTTGAACTTTTGTCTATCAAATAATGAAACTGGGAAATATAAAGAAATGTTTTTGTTATTACAAGGTACCTTGAGAGAAGGGATATTGCAGTTTCATTCATTAAATTCTCTTTAAATTAATTAATGGATCCTTTAATATAATTTTCTGTATTCAATTTTATAATTTCAAAGAATGGTTTAATATTATTTCATTATTTTGAATTCTTTTTTTTTAGATTATAATTTTTATGAATTGCCTGAATAAGAACAGGGAAATGTTTAGAGAGTTTGACACTTTTTTATATTTTTATTTGAATGTTAATGATTTTTTTAATAATTATATAATAAATATTTACTATTTTTTTCAGGATATGGAGTTTCACAATTAATAAACAAATTTAAAAGTGTGCCATCTAGTAATGCAAACAAAAGAGTAAAAAGATTCACCACTCATTCATGTAATATCTGCAGTTATTTTACATATAATAAAACTGACCTAACCAGACACAAGAGAAGACATACTGGGGAAAAACCATTTGTGTGTGATTTGTGTAACAAACGATTCACTGCAAAACATAATCTGGTTAATCATCTGTTTTCTCATGCATCAAGTTCTACACAATAAAAATAGTAACATCAATTTTGTTTATTTAGGATCCTATTTTTATAATCTCTTGGAATAGAAAGCTAGAAAATGGCAAGAAAAACTGAGTAGATTACAAAAAGAAATTTGTGGAGATAAATTTCACAATAAAATTGAATTTCATATTACTTAATAAAAACTGTTTCACCACAGCTGTCTTCACATTGTGGAGAAGTGGAATCTATGTAGCATAAGATTGGACTGATTTCCTTTGAAAAATCTCACAAAAAGAAATCCTATTTGCTTCAATAGGAAAAATTGGCTTGTGGGTGATCGTTGCTAGCAACTTTTATTTCGAAAGTTAAACCTCACTTCTTTTTGTAGTATTTCAATCTCTTGTGTTTAGCTGGCATTTTATTCTTTATCACTAACCACAAAATAACAAGTCCTTTATAAGGTGAAATAATTTATGTAGAATTAGAAGCAAAAATATATGTGTGTGTGTTTTAATTAGTCAGTTTGGTGCGGATTTCAAAAAAAAAAACTGTTTATATATATATATATATATATAGAGAGAGAGAATAGTCATTGAGTTGAGCCTATACTTGAATCAGATTGCTGTTGAAGATATCATTTTACATTACCGGAAAAATCTCTCTAAAACATGAACTGAATTTATTGAAATAGCTAGCAGCTCTAGGAGATATCCCTCCCATTTATTTTCTTGCTCAATTGTTTTGAAATAAAATGAAGGCATGATTATAATGTATCTTATTACCTGGAAATTATTACTCCTGTCTCTTAGAGTAAATTTAGACTTTTAAAATAATCTATGTTGCCATATTTATAACCAAGAAAATGAAATCATTCATACTCTCTTCTGACAATGTACAATATGCTCAACTTATAGAGTTAACTTTTGAGCAACTGTGATCTTAATCTTCAATCTATTGAGTCTTTCTAAAAAACTATTTTTAATAAGCACCAACTGAATTTTCTTTAAAATAAGTGTTTTGACATAATCACGAATTCTTAAAACTAGAAAAAGACAGCCTTTGGGGCTAAAAATCTGAATTTGCTCATTTCAGTTTATCTATGTTTTTTTTTTTTGTTGTTATTGTTGTGTTATAAACCTTAAGTTGTAATGTATAATTTTTTTTTGTGTCTTTGCTTATGCTCAAAAGATCTGACATATATCAGATCAGCTCCAGTAGATTGTTGACTGTCAAGAAATATTTTTAATGGACATCAGTATAGAGTTTTAAAAAATTCATTTATTTTCATATGATCAAAAATAAAATTTTGATGCAGAATTAAGTTTGATACTTAGTTTATTATTTCATGTTTGCTTTTAGTTTGATTGTATTGTCATTTGAAAAACTTTTTTTTTATTTATTAACCAAATCATGTCTATTTTTTTAATTCAGTATCCATCCAGGAATTCTAGAGAACTAAAATATTTATATAAAATAAGAACAATGTGTTCCCTCTTTCTTGATTAAGTTTTAATTTGTTTGAATATAAGATGTTACTTTGATGTGAAGCTTATGTGTGTGTGTGTGTGTGTGTGTGTGTGTGTGTGTGTGTGTGTGTGTTTTTACTTTTTCCCCAGGAATTTCAACTTCACTGATTACAAGAAAGTTCATTTTTTATCGTCTCGTTATTCTAGAAAAAAACAAGATAGATATAGTATTCATTCATGTAACACCTGCAAATATGTTACAAATAGAGAAACTAGTCTTACTTATCACATGAGAAAACATACTGGAGAAAGGCCATATGGATGTTTTGTATGTGGCAAAATTTTTTCTGTAAAACATAATTTGATGAGACATTTGACTTGCCATGAAACAAATTTAGTCTAATAAATAAGCTTTATGTTTGTGTTTATGTAATTATTTATCATGCTATGATGTAAGATTTCTTTAAATTCTACTGGTTTATAGAGTTTTTTTTAAAAAAAATTAGTTTAAAATGATGGATTTTTGTCTATTAAATTCATGATAAAATATAAATCTTCCTGCCTTATATTTTACTGTAATCTTATTATTTAAATGAATTTATTTTGAAAGAATTGCATATTTTTACTTAAAAGTCATCAATTAAAATATTCCTTGTATTTTCACATGAATGATTGCTTTTGGAAAATGTTATCATCAGCTGTCATTTTCTTAATGTACCAGTTGCATGTAAAAATTGTTTCTTGTAGACATTCTGAATTAAAGGAATCATATGATGTAGTTAATAAGAGTTTCAGGCTTTAGATTTTGCAATTACTTCAACTACCTTGCCTTACATTTGTAAAAAATGTAATTATGTATGCTTAATAATATTTTCTTTTGGTGTTTGTTCTTTTGTTTTTATTGAAATGTGTCCTTTTTATATTGAATAAAACTGCTACTTATCATCTCTTTATTTCTTGAATAATATATGGTGCAAAAGTAGTCATCATTATTCAGGAAACCCAATTCCTGCAGAAATCAATTATAAAAATTTTAGCATTTTTTTTTTCCTACTCTACAACAAGGAAAAAGGTATATTTATTTGTATCAACATGCACATATATAATCGAGAAAATTCATTTTTCATTATAATATTAATGGCATTTTTTTAATACATATGTGATTGTGCTTTTTTAATTTTTTTATACTAAAACTTTTCAACGTGAAGGGTTAAAATAGTATTAACCACCTCAAAAATCAATCAATTCAATTAAAATTCTATTTTAAAGCAGATAAAATTTAATTTTGAACATATCACTAACTCTAAAATAGTTTTTAGTCTTTGAAATTTTCAAAAAATGTTATTTATCTACTTGAAATGGCAGATATAGAATAAGCCAATTCAGTGATTCAAGTTGCTGATTTGAGTGAAAGAAATAAATGGTTATCAAAAAGTATAACATTGATGCTTTTAGAATTTAACTCTGGGATAAAATTTAAAAAATGATTATTTTTATTAATGTTATGATTAATATATTATTATACAAAAATGGACAATTATTATTTCATTAGTTAACATAACCAATTAAGAAAATCACAGTATTAGAAAACTTTTTCCAGTAAAATTCAATTTTATATCTTTCTTCTTTTTCCATCCAATATATAATGTATTAATTCTAATAATTTAAAAAGTTTATATTTTTAAGAGCTACTGGCTGTTTATTCAATACTATATTAGGTGTGTATTTTCATATATATATATATATATATATATATATATATATATATATATATATGGTAATTCAAATATTACTAAGTAAATTTTAAAAAATAGTTTTATAATCATAGTAATATATAAATTTTTGAATATTTTTTCAGGAAATGGAATAGCATTGTTTATGAATAAATTTAAAAATATGCCTTTCGACAATTCTAACAAAAGAGTGAAAAGATGTACCATTCATTCATGTGACATCTGCAGTTATGTTACCTACAAGAAATCTAACCTTACTCAGCACATGAGAATTCATACTGGTGAAAGACCGTTTGTATGCAGTATATGTGGCAAAGGCTTCACTCAAAAACATTGTATGGTTACTCATATGTTTTGTCATAAAACAGACTTCATTGAATAAAAACCTATGTATCCGTTTTTATGTCATCTGTCATCCGTAAAATTGAAATTGCTGTTATTGATTGATTGATATCAGTTCTTGGGACTTATACTGCTATGGCCTGAAATGGCCTTGTTATTTCTAGTTCAAAGAAGGTAAGCAAACAATTTTAATTGTTAATTGTTGTTTTTGCAAAATGACATTCTAGTGAAATAGAATTTGTAGACATTATTAAGTCCTTTGAAGTGGAATTCCTTATAATTTAATGTCAATAAGTGGGTTTCATTACCCCATGTAAATTCATTTAATTTCTAGATCTCAGTCAAACCTCAGTAATTTTAATATATTCATTCATAGATGCCTAATGGAAGTTGTTTTACTGAATCATTGCCATGAGTTAGTGTATTTAATGTTTTTGGTGCAAAAATAGTTGACATGTTATGCTGAATTAAAGCCAAAGTTTCATAAATAGAAAAATTACTTTATAAAATGCATTGAATGAGAAGAGTAGTTTCAAAAATTTCCATGAATGGATTTTTTTCTTAAATTACAATAATTATTAAGATTATATTGGTGATAATGTCTAGGTAAAGATTGAACCATACTTCTATTCTATTACATAGAAAAAATCATAAATTTCTATTCTTTTGTTCATACAAAATAATTGCATTTTAAAAAAAAGAAAAAAATATTAGCTTATTTGCCTTTGTCAACTTCGATTAGTTATCTCATCAACTTATTAGTTAGAACTTAGATTATCTTTATAATAGGTACAAAATAATATTTTGATTTTTATCAAATATGTTTACATTGGAAAAATACATTATTAATTTTTCAAGATATTGTGAAATATAATTTTCAAGAAATAGAATTTTAAAAAAAATTCTGTAATATATCTCATAATTTAAGTTGGAAGAAAAATCTTCATTCTTGTGATAATTATAGTTTTCTATAGAAAATAAAACTGATATTTTTAAACATGAAAATACATAAATATAAAATCTTATTTACTTTACTAACATTTTCTTTAAAAATAGATTGATAAAATATGAAAAACTATGGAAAGAAGAGAAAAAAATTTGTTAAATTTTCCCTTTGGCTGAAGTATATTACAAAAGATGTATGTACAAAGTTCAGTCATGCCATTGAAGATAATATGAAATCATTTTTCTTCAGAACAATATCTTAATTCCTAAAATGTAACCAAATATCCCAACACATTTTTTGGTTAGGAAATTGATAACAGTTCATGGCATGTCGTACTTATGTTGCTATGGCTATCAGAACTATACTTGACCATACTTTGCTTCATTGTTAGAAACAATATCAATATGAAAAGTTTTATTTTCCAGGAAATTAAGATGTTCCAAGAGTGATCTGTTTTTATTCATTGCTAATTAGCAAATCTGTCATGAACTTGATACTGCAGAAGGCTCAGCTGTATTTTTAACTATTGGCAATAGGTAGCCAAAATTCAAACAGTTCTTCTTCCCAGACTTTTTTTTTATATTTGGGCATGATCATATAGCTGAATTAGAGTGAAGTGATTTCTTTAAAAAAATCTGCATTCTTATTTGTGTTATGGTTATGTTGTGAATTATATGCTGTTATAATTCCTCTGTCTTCTATATTATATATTTATGTTAGAAGTAATTTTAATTTATATTTTTGAATATTCCATATTCTACTATGTCAGTATAATATTTCTTACAGCTTCTAACTTTCTTCTTGCTTTTAAGCTGTTCATTTTATCCATACTAAATTTGCTTTTCGCTATATTTAAACATTTTTTCATTTTAACAATCAATTTAAGTTGAACATCGAGATCCAAAAAAATAGAATTCAGCTGCCATATGCTTCTCCTGTAGATGATGTCATCTGATTCAGAGAGGTTTGAAATTAAGAGGCCCATCCCAATTTATTCCTTGTGTTTTTTCAAAATGGAATGTTAATTTAAGAATATTACATTTTCCCCTACAAATTTCTATGACTATATGACTTTTCACATTAGCAGTACAATAATTCCAAGAAAATTAAGGAAACAATACCATATTATGTATTGAATAATATGTACTCCATAATATTATATTAAATGGAACTGAATTTTTGTCAGCTTTCTTAAATTCTTAATTGTGAAAAAAAAAATAGATTTAAAAAAATTTAATAAATAAGTTGCTTTTAAAACTGAAAATATATTCCTTTATATGTTTTAATGTTGAGAAACTTTACATTTGGTCTTCATTGTTGTAACTCCATATTTATTACTTTATTTTTCATTTTAATATTTTATAGCTTTGTATATAAATCTATGTCATTTCTGTTTCACTTTCTTTTCTCATTACTATTAAGTTTTTGTTTCTAAAAAAGTGCTTTTTTTACTATTGATTGTAAGTTTAAAATATGTAAATTGTTTATTAACTGTACTGGTTTTGCAATATGAACAAGAATTTAATTTTTCTTTTTCAGGAAATGATGTATTATTTATGAATAAATATAAAAATGTACCATGAAATGGTGAAGTATACAAAAGAGAAAAAAGAACTTCATGCCATTCATGTTATTTCTACGATTACATGACACACAAAAGAAATTATCTTGCTAAGCATATGAGAAAACATACAGGAGAAAGGCCATTTATGTGTAATGTGTATGCCAGAGCTTCATTGCAAAGCATAACTTAATTAAACATTCATTTTCACTTAGAGAAAGATCTATGCCATCAGATTTAAGATTGTTATGTATATTTATTTATATATCTATGGATATTTATTGAAATAACTAAGATAAAGCATTTTTTTCAAGTCGTCAATTTTATAATGTAATCACCTTATATGTGACCATCAATAATCGATGTTTGCCAGTGAAGTCTCACTGTTTTCATTGTTATAATTTCATAGTTTTCAAACAAACAAATAATTAAAAAAATTAATATGTATTAGCGTTATCATATATTTGTATATAATATTTGTGTTAGACTTTATTACTTTATTTAAGAAAGTTTATAAAGTGTGAAATTTTATTTGATTATTTGTTTGATTGCCTCTGTCACTGTCTCACTTCAATATTACAGAACTAAAAAATTTTAATATTATTCTATTGATATGAAAAGTAATTAGAAATGTTTGTTTGTTTCAGGAACTGGAATGCCTTTATTTATGAATAAATTTAAAACTATAGTATCTAATGATGAATCCGAAAGAGCAAGAAAATATCCATTTCATTTCTGCAACTTATGCAGTTATGTTACAAACAAAAAATCTAACCTCACTTATCACATGAGAAAACACACTGGAGAAAAGCCATTTGTGTGCATGGTATGCGGAAAAAGTTTCACAGCCAAACATAATATGATTAATCATATGTTTTCTCACAAAGAAAGTTTTAAACAGTGAAGAGTTCCAATTAACTAAAAAAAGATTATAGATTTAAATCTGTGTTAAATTATCAAAATTTGCTTTATTTCAATTCAGCTGACATTCTCAAGGAGTGAAATTTATGTGGAAAAAAATATGAATCATTTTTATCAGAAAAGTGTAAGGAGGAATTCTTTATACATAAATAGCAACTGTATAATTACAATTGTACTTTACAACTGTAATTTATAATTGACTGTAATTCATTTAATTACAGCCAATTCAAAAATTTCAGACTATGCTGTTTTTTGCTTTTTTGACGATACAGACTATCCATTGGTTCATAAGCCTATGAACTAAAGGAATGGTTGAATCTGATTCACTATCATTTATGTTGATGTTATGTTTTAAATTATTTTTTTTGCATATAAATTTGTGTCATTTGTATTTCTGTAAATACTATTTATACATTCTTTTGTTAGTTGATCATGATAGTGAAATATTTCATGTAGAAAGTGCCTTTGATTAAAATTAAATAAAATTTTAATAATTTATATTTTTTAGTTTTGTGATTTCATATATCTTAGAACTTTTATTTTATTATGTAACTTTTATTAGTTATTTTTTTCCTTCGATTGAGCATTTACTTTGCAGTGTAATGCATTAATTTTACTATGAATATCTTATTATTAATTTTATAGATATGAATTTTTCTTTCAAAAAATATCTAAAATTCTTCTTTTATTATGAGTTATTAATATATAAGTTAAAATCTTTGTAGACTTATTTAAAACAAATGATTTTAAATATTTATTTTCTTTCAGGAGTTGGATTTTCAATATTAATAAATCAGTTTATAAATATGCCATCTAGTAATAGATATAAGAGAATTCATATTCATACCTTAACATCTTCAATTAGTTTACACAAATGAAACTGGCTTTACTAAATACCAGAGGAAATATACTGGAGAAAAACTCTTTACATGTGATGTTTGTGGCAAAGGCTTTGCTAAAAAAATAACATGATTAGACATTAACATTTTCATAATTATCCTCATATTATCTTGTGTGAGCTTTATTTCAGATTTAGTTTATTTGCAATCTTTAAAAGTAGCACTTCAAGATCTCAGACCTTAACCAAGAATGAAAGTATTAGATTTGAATTTAATTACCAAAATGCATAGTACAATCATTCCTTTGCAAAAATTGTATCACTACAACTGGAATGTTATTCTGATAGATGTGTAACAGAAATGTGGTTTTGTTTCCCTGCTGAAGTTTTTAAAAATAGGATTAGTGAGCTTCAATATCAGTAATTGTGTTTTATGTGCTTGTTACATGTAAAAAAATTTTAGAGCAAAGTTTCTCCATTTTTAATTTTTTTCAAGGGAAAATTACTTTTGACTTTTGTTTTCATTCAAAGTATTTTGCCATCGCCTAAAAACTGGGAAACAAATAATACATTTTATTGAAATGTCTAATATTGAACTTAATAGTGCCAAATATTTCAACAGAAGCAGTAACTATTAAAGTTTTTATAATCACAAAATTATATTGTAATTAATAAATTTATAAACCCTGTTCTAAAGGTTATATAATATTTCTATATTTGATGCATATTAAGTATTGCATAACTACATTAAGTGTCTTTTTTACTTATATGTAATTCATTGACTGCCTGTAAAAGAATGGTCACCCCCTCCCTTCAAAAAAAGCAATTAATTTGTCATAAGTCATATTCTATATGTACTATCAGTTATATTTCTATAAATGTAAATTTAATCCTGCTTTTAACATTCTCATATGCTTAGTGATAAATAAAAACATTTTCATTTTGATAGCTTTTGTTGATATACTGTGCTAATTTTTTTAAACCCCTTGACATGTGAATTTATTTAACTTTCTATTTAGATGACATATCCTATTTTGGTCATTTATTGTTAATTTGATTATTTTAATAATATATGGAGCATTTGGGATAATAAAGCCTTTCGAATTGATTTTTGCATATTTAAATACTTAATTCTTTGGCTTAGTTGCAGGCTTGAAACTGAAAATTCAGTAATTCGACGTGCATGTCAGACATGTCATTGTATGTTCATTATCTATTAGCAAATTATAAAAAGTTCATTATAAAATTTGTATCATTAGTTTTGCATTTAAAAGCACAGTGTATTTTTCTCTGCATGGATCATTGTACATTTTACATTATTATGAAATCATAATTATTTAGATATATTCAATCATAATAAATTGTCCATTGAATTCATTTCAAGTAGTATTTGTAATGGCAGATGATTCATTTGGAAGTAGTTAAATATTTGTGATACAAGAAGAAAATAATTAATAGAATCCATTGCTGAATATACTTCATGTATAATAATTTTTTTCTATCTTCTTATTACAAGGCCTCATATTTATTCTTAATTTTCCAAAAATACTTTCCATAAAAAATCTTTTTTTGTTGTGGCTGTTATTTTATCTTTTATAACTATTACTACTGTTCATCTATATTTGTTCATTAAGATTTGATTGTGCAAAAAGTTTAGTCTTTTTGCATGACATATAGCATTTCATACTTAGACCTATGTGTGCAAATATAATCATCTGACAAAGGCATCAATGTGGCCTATGATTGCATATGTGTATGTGGCCTATGGTTGCATATATTCAGTCCCCACAATTTTTAATGCAGGCTGCATACCATTCATGCAAAGCATTTCAACTTAGAGAAGTTAGCATTTGAAGCATTTATAAACCTGAAATTTCTTTTACTTTTCATTTTGTAGAATATGACTTTTTTTATATAAGTTTTTAACATGCAAGTAGGGAATATACCATTTTCCTTCTTTTAAATATGTTTATTTACTCTTACAAAATAGAATATTGATATTTATGGAAAAAATGAGAGAAAAATTATCCTCTTATTGAGTATAACAGAAACTAAAAACATTGCATTTGCAGTTTTCTTTCACACTTCCAAAATAATCTCACTGTGACATAACTAGCAAATACTTGAACTCGAAAATAAATTTACAAAAAATGATGCAATGAGTTTAGCAAATCAGCATGATTAGTTATATTTTTTTCTGAAAACAAATATTTTGCTTATTATAAGCTTCATTTTATGTTATATTGAATATTAACTACTAGCACGAAAGGAATATCTCCATTTGGGTTGGCTCATTTTATTTATATTTATGGCATGAAAATATTATGCTTTGATAATATTAAAAATTAAATCCAGAACTGATGAAATCATTACATAGCAATTTAATTATTTATTTGCAGATTTATGATTTTCCTTTTAAATATTATGTACATTTTTAATTTGAATCATGTATTTGTTTTTTGTTTGGCTCCATTTTTACTGGTCATATAAAAAGATCCCAAATTTTGATTTTATTCATAAAGGCATCATTAATTTTTTTTATATTAAATAATTTTATCCATATTTAGAATTGAGAAAATAATTTGTTACTTTTTGAGAAATCAATTATTAAAAGAAGTAACTGAAATTGTTGATCTTATTTCTATACATAGCAACATATTATGAACTGTTAAAGAAATATTAGAGTATTATTAATGTTATGTAATGGCCATTGTGAGACATCATGAATAATTGAATTACTTTTAATAATGCTTTTTATAAATTTTAAATACTATTTTAATTCATTAAATTGAGGTTTAATAATTATTTTTAAATCAGCCTATCAGTTCTTTAATTAGTATAAAACCAAAATGATTGCAATCTTTTCTTATATATTTATATTTTATTAAGTTAATGAGAAAAGCATTGAAAAAAGGACTACTTTCTATAGGAATATTGGGGATTTTCTTTAAAGAAATTTAATTTTTGATTTTCAGTTTATAATTTTAAATTTATTTCAACTTCTTTACATTAATTTCCTTTATTTCTTTTTTAAATTGATATATTGTACTGTGTAATTAAAAATATATTTTTTTTTCTTTCAGGAAATGGAACTTCAGTTTTAATTCACGAATTTAACATCACACCATCTGCTAACACATATCAAAGAAAGCAAAAATACCTAGTTCATTCATGTAGCCTTTGCAGTTATTTTACACGCAATAAAACTCATCTTACCAGGCATATGAGACAACATACTGGAGAAAAGCCTTTTGTATGCAATATATGTGGCAAAAGCTTTACTCAGAAACATAGCATGATTAGACATAGGTTTTCTCATCAAACAGATGTCATACAGTAAAGAATTCGTAATTAAGGGTTTGATAGCTATTCTGTTTCTTTTTAAATGTTTAAAGAAAGTAAAAAATAAATTATTAATTATATTATATATTGGTTGATTATCATTTTGAAACAATTGCTCATAACAGTTATTCTATTTGTAATTATCTGAACATTATTATTATTTTGACTTTTTAAAAATACTTCCTTGAAAGAGATATAGAACTGGATAAGACCACTGTATGTGTTTTGTTTTGAAGAATTGCTTTAGTTCTATCATTTTAGAAAACATATTTCCTACAGAACATGAAAATGGCCAAGTTTTCCTTTGAATGCTCCTTCCAGGAATTTTTTTTTTTTTTTTTTTTTTTTTTTTTTTTTTTTTTGTAACCTTATAATAGTGGTTGGCTATAATTTTCCATATCAGTCAGAACCATGAAGTCTTTTATTGTTACAATAAGCCATATCCTACATAATAATCAGAACTTATTTTATTACTTAGGTCATCAGGATCAAATTATTTGCTTGATAGATAAGTAAACTTTATTGTACCTAAGACACAACATTGTGTCCGTGTCAAAATCTTTAAAATTTTTTATCTTTCACTTAAAAAACATCATTCTGCAATGCATGATACATTTTGAGAGTTTTCATGTTTATCAGCACTGCAATCCTGTAGATTAAGATGAATAGAAAAATAGATGCATCATTAAGTTTGAATAAACAGTTCTGAATATATTACTAATATGTTTTAAAGCAATTGGTGCATTGGAAAAAAATAATTTTAAACAATCTTAATATTAAAAAAATTCATATAGTTATGATTGCATGTATATTCCACATCTCCTCTTAGTCAACTAAATCAAATGTAGCCATTCTTTGGGCAGTTATTATTTAAGATAAGAGATTGCTGTCAATTTCTTAAAGTACGAGAGTTAATCAAATATTCATTTAATTAGAAATTGCCTCGAATTTTATCTTTTGTCCTCAATAATTTTAAAGCAAATTATTCCACAAAAAAAATATTTTTATGCTTTTTGAATGCATAGTTAAAATTTGTTTCATAAATACTAAGCTTCAAGCAAGTTATGAAGTTTTGTGATAATTACTTAAACTAGAAAATTGTCATTAGTAAAAAAAATCATTACAATTTCATACTGAGCAAAGATAGCTATTTCAGCTAGTAGTTAATTTTATATGCAGTAATTTTTTTATTCAAAACAAATGGTAATTAACTTAATTTTTATTCCCTTTATAGATTTGTGACATGAAAGAAAAATTCTTCAATAATTGTTTCTACTTAAATGCAGTATATAATCAATCATTGCTTTCTATCCTTCAGTTTAGGTTATCATTAGCTATAGCTATTAATGTAAACACCATTTCTTTTTGTTGTTCCTTCATGGGTAGTTAGGTCATTTCTAAATTTGTTGAGCCTTATCATATATTGCTTTATCTCTTGTATCCCTTCACATTAAATAGTTCAATATATTTTCAAAATAGAGGTAAAATTAGTACTGTCTGCAATGTCATTACAATCAGAAATAGGGTTGTGGTGCTTATTGGATATTGTATTCAAATTATAGTTCGTGATATTTGAGAGTAAATACTATGCAAATTTTTAGCAGTTGATCTATCATGTAAAAGATTTTTACTTTGAAATGCATCAAATATTGCCTAACATGAAATATGGGATGAATCCTTAGGCAATACATATGAGTATTCCGTCCCCCTCCCCTAAAAAAAACTCTTAGATATTTTAATTTTTGTATTTATGTTACAATTCAATCCTCTTAAATTGTACAAATGAACATATTAAAATTTAAATGATTTTATTTAAGTCGCTTTCACAAGAATTGACTTTAATATCTCACCTAAAAAAATTTGAACGAAGTATTTTTTTAATTATAAAGCTATGCAAATATTTAGAATAGAACATCAAAGCACATAATGAATAATTAACTACAAATATTAATAGAATAATGTTGCAAAAAGGAAAAAAATACTGATTTTATTTGAAAAAGTTTTTATACATGATGTTGTAAATTAAATGAAAATACAAAATTGAATTACTTAAAAAATACCACAAAAGAATCTTAACTCCTTGAAAGAGCCCTATTACAGAGAGAAACTCTTGCTTTTTTTTATTTATTAAACTAATCCTATAAATATGACTAGTCCTACTGCACTGAAAATGTGACCAATGTTACCTTTTCATCTATGAATTTATTGTTTCCAAGAAAAAAAAAAGAAGAAAGAAACTGACATCATAACTAATTTGTGTTATTATTTACAATAGTATTTGTACAGTGTCAAAACCGACTACTCTCAAATCTATCCTTGAATAATAAATATTACTTATTTGAAGAAGTAAGCAATATTTATTGTTAATTGAAATTACTTATTCATATGCTACAGGCATTTAGAGTTTCATCTTAGATATTCTTGTATGATAATCCATTCTAATTTGGAACCATTACAAGCAACCTGCAAAATTATTGAATTTGAAAGAGAGTAGAAGTTTACTATGATCAAAATCTGCCTTGAATGGTTATGGATTTGTCATTCAAAACTACTTAATCTGAATTTACTGGGGGGGGGGGGTCATTTTGAGGGGTTCAATTGCTGTTTCTGCATTTATTCTTCTGTCATGTTTTACTATTTTCTTATATTTGTTTCTTTTTTTAAAGCAAATTATTTGATATGTTGTCTTAATAGCACTGAAAAAAAATAAACTTTTATGGATGGAATTTTTTTGTTTTATTGTGTAACGTTTTTAAAATAGAAATCTGCAACATTCCTAGATTTTTTTGAAGTATAATTAGAGATATGTGTTTATTTTTTTTTCAGGTAATGGAACTTCAATTTTAAATAACAAATTTCAGGGCATTCTAACTAATTCTCTAGACCAGAGAATGAAACGATATACCATTCACTCATGTGACATATGCAATTATTCTACATACAGAAAAAGTGATCTTACCAAACATATGCGAAAACATACTGGTGAAAAACCATTTGTGTGCAGTGAATGTGGCAAAGGTTTCACTCAAAAGCATAGTTTGATTTCTCATATGTTCTCTCACAATACTGAGTTTTTGCAATAAGAAATATATTATTGACTGTCATGATATGAGACTGTAAACAATTCTTCCATAAATAATTTTCATTGTCAGTTGTTCATTTGAAGCCTAGTTGCTTATTTTGAATATTTCTATTGTAAATGAATGTATTTTATTAGTGTATTACATTATGAAATTTTGTCCTAAAGTATCCACAAGGTTATGCAACAAATCATAAATAATTTTTATTTATTACTTTTAATATGACTTATAAATACAGATTTTTTAAACTAAATTTTTGCTTTACAGTATTATATTTATGCTAAATGTTTGTATGCATAATATATAATTATAAATTCAAAAAGCTATCAGATCATTTACAGTACTCTGTATAAGTATATGAAATAAAACATTTTACAATAATTTTCATTCATTAATTTTTTTCCCAATGTAATTTGTTTCAGAGTAACAAACATTTTCTCAAAACATAGTACATGATTAGAAAATAACAAATTTTTTAAGATTCTATCAATTTTGTCATTACCGTGATTTTACAAGCTATACTTTCATATTATTGGAAGTATGATATAAGAAGGTAGTTTCAAGATCCATTAAAAAATTATTTATAATCCTAAAAAAAAAATGACATTAAAAAGTTCATATTTTATCCTGTTTCATCTTAACTTGAAATGCTGTTTTTTTGTGTGTGTGTGTGTTTTATTTGTATTATATTTGCCTGAACAATTTGTACAAACAATTGCACTTCATTTTTCTCTTCTTATTAAACTAACTAATACATTTTTCCCCTGCTAAGTTTATTGGTATTTACTCAGAACTGTTAAAAAATTTTAAAAACTTTAAAGACAAAAAAAATATTCAAATTTTAACTTCAAGTTGTATAATCTAAAATGACAATAATTTTGTTTTAATGCTTTTTTAATAAAATGTTTATTGCTCTTCCATTTTCAGAATTTCTCAAAAAATTGTTTTCACTTCACATATTAATTTCTACTAAATTTTATTTGTATCTTTTATCATTTAATAAAAATCATTGTAATTGTAACATAAATGCATTATTCTGGTATTATAAATTAATGTTTGCATGTCTTGTATAGGCATTCCCATGCTTATTGTATTTATTACCACTATCATTAATATACAAGTATATTAGTATTATCAATGTTATTCTATTTAAACAATGTCAATTATATTTTATCTTTACAATTTTAAGTAATTGGTAAATTTTATTTTACTTAATCTTTTAAATGATAATAAAGGAAACAGAAGTCTCAGAATATAATTTTCCTTGTAAATTGCCTAAGCCATATACTTTGTAATTTTTTAACTGTATGTTTAACTGAGAGTTGTTCCGTAATCGTTTTATATGTCAAAGCATTTAGTTTTGTATGCAGCATACACAAAACAGTATGTTACGAATATATAACTCCCATTACAAATAGTACAACAGTCATTTGGTTTTGCAAAATACCCAATTAATATAATACCAATTCATGCATAATAAATTGGAAAGTAAGCATTATCTTAAAAAAAAGTTTGATTTGATCTAAAATAGCTTTGAATGAAACTGTAAGAAAATCCAATGGTTTGAACATTGGTTTTGATAGTGAAAATTGATTTGGAGCATCTGATAATTTTTTTATCTGAAGTTATTCTAACTGCAAATGATTTAGATTTCCATCAGAATTGGAAGATTTTGAATATAAATGTACCAATAACTAAACATTAGTCTAATCTTATTAATGAAACAATAAAATATTTTACTTTTAAAAATTACCAGAAACAATGATTTTTTTTAAAGAAAAAAGTAATATCAATTTATAAACATCTTTATTATTATTATTGTGCTTGTATATATTTTTTAAAAAGTTCTTGAAATTAAAATTATTTATAAAGGCACTTTTCTTTTGTTCTCTTTAGATCTTTAATAATTCTAAACTATTTCTACTAAGCCCTACTGCTACAGCAAGAAATTCTGGATATTCAAGGAAAAAAATGAAAATGAAAGTTTCTTATCTTTATAAAACAGAATTTTTTTTTAAATGTGTATTTTGCGTATATACAAACTCCTTTCAGTTTGAATACTGAATAACTTTACATTTAGAAACATTTTTAAAAGATGGACATATTGCATCAATTAAACTTGTATTTTAGTTTTGCCAATATTTTTTTAATTTTTTAATTATAATTCATGTCAATCAATATCACTCTTGTGTATGATATATTATTTGATATGACCATTTGTTCCAATATTTTAATTTGACATTAGTTTGTGGTTTTAATCTTAAAAATATTTTAAAGGAAAAGAAGTGTAATTAATGTTATTTCCTTTTTATAAACTAGAAAATTTATTGAACATTTTCCTGTAACTTAATAATTTTGTTTTGAAATATTTTTGTAGGACTTGAAGATTTCCGAGCATTGGACCAATTTAGGAATATTTCACCAGCAAGTGCATATATGAGTGAAACTTTCAAGATAACTTGTCGTACTTATTCATGTGATCTTTGTAGTTATGTGACTGGTCTCAAAGGCAATTTTACTAGACATATGATTAAACATACTGGCCATCGCCCTTTTATATGTAACATTTGTGGTAAAACCTTTACTACAAAACAAAACATGAAACGACATGAACTTTCTCATGTTGCTTCTTAGCAAATCTTTTAATTGAATTTCATTAATTATCAATTAGTAAATATGTTAATTGAAGTGAATTATAATTGAATTTCTTATTTAATATAAACAGTAAAAACTTTACTAAATGTGTTTTTCGTTGTACATCCAAAAAATTTTTCTTTCTGACTTATGTAAACTTGTGGTAATTTGAAAAGGAAAAGAAGAAATGATCAATTATTTATTGAATAGTTATTTGAGTTCTAAAAGTTAATTATGTTTTTATTAGCCACTCATTTATATTATAATCTTGTGTGTTTTACATTGCTGCTTAACTACTGCATTAATATATTGGTAGTGATTAACCTCTAACTTACGGTCGGTACAACTGCTGTGCCAAGCCTTTTTTTTTTTTTAATCCCTTTCCTTACGGCTCGGTACAACTGCTGTACCAGCAACGAGCTTGGATTTCGTTCTCCCACTTGAGCTTCTTGGTGAACCTTAATTGCCTCATAAAATTCCCTTCTCTTTTGTGTTATACCCCTTAGGAGCAGAAGATTTCGTCCAGCTGCAGTTATAATCACTGTTGGCACTTGTGAGTTTTGTGAACCCTGTTTTGGCGACATTTTAGCAACATTCCTGAGAGCTCTAGAATGTGTTTGCATAACTTCATTTATTAGTAGTAGACAAATAAATTATTATTATTTTTTCCTGTTGCTTAATTTTTTAACTTTGTAAATTGTTAGTTATTTTAACTTAATAGAATTTTATAATAATGTGCGTTTATAATTTTATTCGAATGATAAATGTTTGAATCAAGAATTAGTTGGAATTTCATTTCTGTTGGAATGGTTTAGTGAAGATTATCGGCGCCTTAGATAAATTGTTACATCTTTGATCCCAATTCGTTACAATGCAGAAGAACAAAATTAAGCCTCGAATTTATTTTTTTTCCCCACCTTGTCTATATATTTTCAATTGAAAAGGGACAATATACTGTTTTGTCTTCAAGCCTGCTTCCTCCTCCATGACTGGAACCTTGGGCATATATACTTCCCAGTCATAATGTACTATTCTAATATAATATTAAAGAATTTACAACTTGCAATTTCTTATCTTTAAAGTTTAATGCTTGAAAGATATATTCATAACAGCTTCTTTAATTATCTATTATCAATCATTCATTAAAAGTTATACTTCAAATTTTAAAATATTGGGAGAGGCTCTTAAAATATATCAGAAATAATAATTAGTAGCTTTTTAGGCATTCCAAAATTATAACAGAAATATTAAAATCTTAGTTCACTGAAAAGTTACTAGACATTTAAATTTTTCCAGAAATATTTGTACTGAAACAAAATAAAGTAACTGCATAAAAAAATGGCAGAAATTCTAGATTTAATTTTAAGCATTTCTGAAAGATAATCTAAATAATCTGTTTGCAAAATTATTTGTAGTTAATAACAAATGCTGATCATTTAGAATGCTAGCTTTATTTATTAAAGATTTTTTAAAGTTTTTTTTTGATAACTACTTTTTAATATAATTTTATAGCAATGAAATCTTATATATCAAATTATAAGTAAACCATATATAATACTTTGTTTAAATTAACCGTTTTTAATCTGGTAATTACCTACAAATTAATAAATTTTTAATGTAGAAAAAAAATCGGGTATTGATTGTTTAGAAAATAGAGCATACTTTTCAGAAATATTACACTGTTATGAGTAATTGCAATTCTTGAAAAAAAAATCGCTATAAATTATAAGAATCGACAATAGAACAAAGAAACGTTGCTAGTAATTCATATTAAAAGCCGCCCGAAATATTTTAGGAATAAAAATTATATTCGATTTCATGAGCTCAATATATTAATATTAAAAAATTCAAACCTACAAAATAGCAGACAATCATCTGTTATTTTGCAAATACATTTAATTTACAAAATAGCAAAGGATTGTTATTGTGTTTTGTGCAAAGATATGAAAATATTTTCAAAAAAAAATCAAGTACGACATTTATACGTGATAAATATATTGTTTCATTTAATAAAGATATATGAGTTAGGGGGGCAAAAACAAATTAAAATTCACAATGATGTATTCAAGCTTTATAAGAATTAAATTTACAGGCTTGAGAAAATTATTTAATCACAAATATGATTGAAAAATTGACATTTTGTTTATTGTGCTAAATAACTATACTGCAGTTATCCTATTTACAAGTTATTTAATGTCATAAAATTTAATTCAGTACTCTTTCATGCAGAATTAACAAAAAAGAAAAATGTTTCAGGGGAAAAAAACTGCAATAAAAAGCTTTTTTCTGGGGGCCAGGCACAGTCAAACCTCAAAATAGCAACCCTGTTAAAACGGAGAGGACAGTTGACCAATTAACATTACAGGACATCGAAATTGAAGAACTAAAGAAAGAGAAAGCATCTGCTGTCTTTCTTCACTAAATGCCCACATTCAGTGTAACTTTTCCGAATTGTTCCCTCAACCTAAAGGTTTTAAAAAATGTATAAAGTTTTTCAATGAAGAAGTCTGAAACTTCTTTGTGATAAAGAATTGTATTTTATTCTTATGCGCATGTAATGGCTGGTTTCTAGCTTTTATGTTCATTATTAAATTCCTGAGTAAGATTTTGAAATGAATCCAGTAATTTGTATTTATGGTATAAACAAGCAAATTAAATTTCATTCCCCCCCCCCTTCCTAATTTTTTTGATAGAATTTCATGAATGTTGAGTGAGAGACACCATCCGAGTGTAATTAAATAGTTATTCAAGACTGAAATTCGCTCGGACAGTAATTGAAGCTTTACCAGTGACCATTCTTCGATATTCATCCCCCCGGGGGGGGACTTCATAATTGAGCATGAGATGTTTCAGTCATGGCAGGTGGATCTCGCTATCCTGAAGGGTGGTTTAAATGTGTGGGGGTAGGCTCCTCCCATCGATGACGGGGCATGTCCTTCCAACGGGTAGGGTTGTTCCGTGACCGTTGATGGCCATTAGGACTCAACCACAGTCATCCATCCTAATGGTTTAAATTCACGTGACTTCGCGACGGGTCGGAGCTTCTGTTATGACTTTTTGGATATTTAGTTACAAAGACTATTAGCCAAAATGAGTAATTTTCTAGCAAAAAGATACTATTTTTTTATCGCATACTGTGTTCAGTTAGTTAAACGGGTTAATTCGGAGCACGATTCGATTAAAAATTGTTTCTTTCAACATGGTTAAAAGAAACACGATTTCGAATAATTGGAACAAAATATCATCATCTGATGAGGCTTGGTATATTTCCAGCCGTAATGACCAACATTAAAACTGGATGAGTTAAACAAGATACATATAAGATCGAGTTTCTCCTGGCAGGTTTTTTTTTTAAAAATAAAATCCTGTTCTATGACTCATTTAAAGTTATAAGCGTAATGTAACTGAATCGCACATGCGAGATTCGAACATGAGGAAAATGCATGTTCGTCCTAAGCCCTAACCTCTACTCCATTTCTAATGTCCTTATGTGGGTCATGCAAAGCCATACGTCGAAAAAAGTTGTTTTTCTTTTGTGAGTGTGTTTTAGTTTTTATTACTCAAGTTTGTTTTTTATATATTTAGTGTAATCGCTGTTCTGCATTTCCTTCAAAAAACAATCCTCTTTCAGATCATTCGGTATTTAATATATCTATTTGTTTTTATGAGTCAGTTTATAATGTACAAAGTTTTTATTCAAAAAAGATCAAGAGATATGTTGATAAGAGACTTTTGCAGATTATAATAATGCATTTAGCATCTGACATTAATCATTTGATGTTTCCATATTTAAACTATAAAATATGTTAAGATTTTTGATTATATGTTTTTCTATCTTTTGGTAAGACAACTCCAAAAACTATTCATTCTTATCAGTTTTCTTGTGTTCATTTGATTCTTTAAAATTTCTTAAGGTTTGAGGTGGTTTTTCTCTTCTTTTTTTATATATATTTACTGCAATCTGCATTTGTAATCTATATTTCAGTAGAATAATTTAATTATTAAAAGACAAATATGAGTGGTAATATATCTGGTATGTTTATTTTTAGTTAAAATTATATGTTTATTTTTAATTAAAATTTAAAACTTCAATTATTGTTCCATGTCTCTTGGATGAGGGAGTATGTTTATAAGCATGCCTATTTCATTGGCAGATTAATGTACTTCTGTAAAATAAAATTTTAAAAAATCGAACTCATAATTTAAGAAAAATTGAATGTTAAAAAAAAAAATGTTATCTTTGAAGAAACGATTTTAAACTTGCCAACTTCTAAAACATTAAAATATATTTGATTTTTTTTCCAGGGTAGCATTTAATAAGTCTAAAAATTGTCTTTTGATTACAAAATTGCAATTTTAGTATTTTGTGTTTCCTTATAATTTGAAATTTGAAGGCTTAATGGTTAATTATTTATGAACTTTGGCTCAGACTGAACACATACTAATTTTAAATTTTTATAACCTACGATTTATATTCAAAATTAATGTTATCTTTTTAGATTTTTTAAATAATTTTTTAATTGAGTTACATTTAGCTGTGACAATTATAACATATATTTTAAGGATTTTTCTTATAAGATATAAATTATAAATGCAATGATAGAAAATTAAACATCTGTATTATGTTACAAATATTAAATCAGGCCTGTCCTCAGGTTATTTATATCAGATGTCATCTGTATCTTATATTAATTAAATATATTATTAAAGTATATGCAATATTAATTTACTATTTTTCGAAGCTAAAATTAACTTTAATTCTTAAATTTTTATACAAAATATATTTCATTTTATTGCTGTATTATATAATTAAAAAGTGCTTCTAATTTCAACCATTTTCCACTTGAAATAATGAATTCTTTATGAAAATTCCTTATTAATTAACTTAAGTATATATGGAAGTGCAAATTGTTTATTACTTATGTAATTCAAAAGTCTTATGCTTAATCTTAGGCATGGTACATTTAAAATATGGCAAATATATTCTTATCTTTGTGACAAAAGAAATATATCAGTTTAAATAAAAACTAGTCAAAACCTCATTTATTAAAAAAATTGGTACCAAATGCTATGTCACTTTATTGTTTTTATAAGTTAATCACATATATCAGTATATTAAGGTTGATATATATATCAACCTTTTTATGTATGTTAATAGTTATGTAATTTTATTTTAGTATTTCTGTGGCTTTTTTAATAAAGAATTTAATATATTTTTGAGAAATTTATAGAGATGTCTAAGAATTGCTAAATTATTAGGAGACAAAAAGCTTTTATTAATGGCTGCAAAACAGTGAAATTTTTTAAAGAAAACGTTTAATTATGTAGCAAGTTATCATAGTATAGGTCAGTGTTTAAAACATGAGGAAATTTGATGCATTGTTTTGAATTAAATTTGTAAAAAGTAATAAAATTGTTTGGAAAGTGAAAAATTAGTACTCTTTAATTGTGTCTTTTTATTATTATTATTATAACACTTTAATGCATTTATTTTTTATTTAGTGTTCATGCTTTACTGTTATATTTTTTATTATTGTTGTTGAAATTTTATTTTTAAGAAGATCATAATGCAATGTTCTTTTTAGGTTTATTCCAAATATCATCTGAAGTAAATTTTCCAATGGCACAAATAACTTCAAAATCTATAAGGAAATTTTCTCAACATTGTTGCCCTTTTTGTCATTATTCAACAAATTACTCAACTGTTTTAAAGAGACATTTGATGACACATACAGGAGAAAAACCATTTAAATGTGGAATATGTTGTAGATGTTTCAGAACCAAGCAGTGCATGAATCGGCATTTAATTACTCATAAGGAATTAGTATGCAAAAATGCTGCGTCCTAAGCAGAATATACCAGCTAAAAAAAATTTCTATTCATTTTTATCTGTTCCATTTCTACTTACTTATTATTTTATGTCTCTTTTTACTTCTCATGACATTTTTTCTGAGTAAATTGCAAATAAATAATACTTTATGTCAAGCTTTTTAATAAAATAGATTATAAGCAAGCATGTGTTAGTTTTATTGATTGGTTTAAAATTATTACATTGTTTTATAGTAATTCTTACTTTAATTCAAAATATTTATATGAATCTTATATTTTATTTCTTAAACATAATGTATTTATATATGTTTATTTCATAATATACATATTTTATAGTTTACTTTGTAATTGCTGTTGTGATTTTAACTTAACTTATTTCGAAAAAATTTAAATTCAATGTTTAAAATATTTATTCTTATGTGCATCACAGTTCCATTTATACACTATTTTTGTGTAACATTTTAAAATATCTTCTAATTTTTTTTAATTACACGATGCGTAATTCTATGAGAAATTGTGAACTGTTTGAAATAATAGAAAATTAATCTTCACATATTCAGTAATAATGATTAACTTTAAATTTTTGTACTCATTTTGGTTGTTATTATTATTAGTTACTCTTCCTCTTAATAGGTATGTATTATTTGTTAATAAATCAATAAGAAATTGTCAAATTTATCATAAAAGTTATAGTTTTGGTTTGCCAAAAATTGCTGTAGAAACATGAGTATGGATATTAAAAATAGGTGTTTCTTTATATACTCGGATACATATCATTCAATAAATTGAGCCAAAACTGAATGAATTATTTTTCCATGTATGCTGAAAGACTGTTAGTTTTAACTTTCTTTCTATAAATATTGTTAAAATGTTAATTATGAATTTCTTTTAAAAATTATATAGAATAAAAGAAAATTTCTTGTTTCATTTACCATAAATTGAATTAGTATAAATTTGATTTTGACTTTTATGATTGTAACTGATTTTGTATGAGGTCATTAAAATAATTTGAAAACACATTATGTATTAGTAAATAAAGTTAAATCCTTATTATTTGCTTTTACTTTTTTATATTTTGTTTGATTAGATAAGTTACTGGGGATTTAAATACATCAAAGCTAGGAGCATTTAATTGCATTTATGTATAAAAATTGCTTTATTTAAATCAAATTATACAATTAAAATTCCATCTAGATTTTTAAACCTTGAGTGAAAATAATTGTTAGATATGCTATTTTATTAACCTTGCTGTTCCATCTATTTGAGAGCAAATAATAATTTTTTTTCTCTTTATCTTTTATTATTATTATTATTTTAGAATGAAAATTCTCTGAAAGTCAGGATATTTGTTTTAAATACTTGATTTATATATGATATTCTGTCTAAATTTTACTATTAATTGAAATTTGAGAGAAATACTAGGTTATAGAATTGAGGAAGAGGAGGAATTTGTTGGATATAAGAATTTAATATCAAATTTTAAATGAATTATAGAATAAATCTTTATTGTTTTATATATTCAAAAAACATTATTTAGATTTGTTATTTTTTCCTCTAGAAAACTAATTTGAAGTTGGAAAACTATGTTTCTTGTTTCATAAATGCCATAATGTATATTTTCATTTCACAGGTCTGAATCTATTGAAAAGCACATTCCTATCGCCAGAAGGTGTGAAGATATCTGGAATTCATTTTTGTACCATTTGTTCATATTCTACTGCTTATAAAAGTCATTTGACTGATCATTTGAGAAAGCATACTGGAGAGCGACCATTTGTTTGCAAAACTTGTGGCAAAAGCTATACTCGGAAAAACGGTTTACTTTACCACTTAACTAGATTTACAGATCATAATTAGAAGTTATTTTATGCACTAAATTTAGAAACAAGTAATGGATCTACATTATTATTTATTTATTTGAAATATTAAACATCACTAATATTTTTTTGAAAATATGTGCCATGATTTAATTTTTATTTTACAGGTGCTTATCTATTAAAAATTAAAGCTGTATCTTATAAAAGATTTATTATAAATCTCCTGTTTCTACTTTTATATTTATTGCCCCTGTTCTACTGTTTATTCAAACTATTTGGTGAACATTGTTTAAAAACACAGTATGGAATAATGATTTATTTGTCTGACTTATGGCAAAAGCTGCAACTTTTTAAATAATTTTACAGGTTATAACTTTAAAAAAAGAAGGAAAGAGACATAAGTTTCAGCACAGATTCATAAACAAATATTAGAGCCAAAATTTATATTAGCTTCTCTTGCTGGAGATGTTTAATGCTGTGCATATTTTGTAAAGGATAAGCTGTACATGTAATTTTCATTTTACAGGTACTCTCCTATTGGATAATAGAACCACACATTATAAAGGAGTAAAGGTTTCTGGAACTCTACCTCATTTTTGTACTTATTGTCCATATACCACGATTTATACCAGTCATTTGACTAATCATTTAAGAAAGCATACTGGGGAACGACCATTTGTTTGCAAGACCTGTGGCAAAGGTTACGCCCGAAAAGAAAGCCTTCAATATCATTTAACTACACATAAAGATCACATCTAAATGAACAAATATTTTTAATTGGAATTCGTGAACAAATAAAATAATAATTTTTTTTAATTAATTTCTGGCATTGGAAGTATTTACTGTTTCTCAGTGTTTCACAAAGATATGTACCATGGTGTATGTTTCCATTTTTACAAGTACTAATTTTTTGAAAAGTAAAGATAAAAGAATGAGAAGCTCAGAAAATTTTCTTCATTTTTGTACGAATTGTTCATATTCCACTCCTTAGACGCCATTTGTCATATCATTTAAGAAAGCATACTGGGGAACGACCATTTGTTTGCAACACTTGTGGCAAGAAATACAACCAAAAAAGCAGCTTGAGATATCACTTAACTAGATATCCTGGGCACATTTAAACGAACATATATTATAGTGAATTCATGAGAAATAAATGAAATGAGTTTTTACTTATATTGTTTGCAAAAAGATATGCGATCTGACTTACAAACTTTTTATTTATTTATTATTGTTATTTTGGTTGCAAAGATGCAACTATAAATATATATTTTAAAAGGTTAATTGAGATATATTGTCAAAATAAAAGGAAGAAGAATTGCTACAATATAACCATATTTAGTGTGTTATTTTATTGTAGTACAGAAAAGTCAAAGGATGCTGTTTTCAAATTATAAGTTTATTTTACATGTTTGAAGCATACTATGTTAACATTTCCTTAATTTTAATTTTCATCTGAAATACTTCTATCTTGTTAGTAAAGTCTAAATTTTTTGCTTTTAGCCTGTTTCTTTATTATTTTATTTTTTAACTTAGTAATATACAGACAAAAAAAAAGCCCTTATAGTGCTATTTATTATTCGATGGAATTGTCATTTCATAACTGTTATAAATATTTCTGTTTTTAATTTAAATAAATATTTTGTAACAATATGTATAAGATATATAATTATCTTTTCATTTTAATTAGAGATTTTAAATAGTTTGTTATACATTAAATTATTCCATTTTACTTATATTAGTAAAATAAGTTATTGAAATAAAGATATTAGTTCAAAAGCATTTTGAGAAGAAACATCAAACTATAGTTTTGTACAATTAGTAATTTTATGTTTCCATGTAAATTATTTAAAAGCATAAAGAATTTATTTTGTATTATTAAGCCTGGCATGGAAGAACTGTATATAAGCGTAGTAATATGATTAATAATAATTTTGCATAATTTCATCTGCTTATGTGTGCATTGTTTTATAAAATATTTATAATGTTATAATTATTTCATGATCTATATATTTGCTGCATCTATTGCGTATTTTTGTTGTTATTTTTGTATTTTGTGGTTTATTAATTTCTTAAGAAGGGTCCTCCTCATTCCTATCAAAAAATGACATATTGAAACATTAAAAAAATATATTTATCTTTTCTAATGTACTTATATTACTCAAATGTGTAAATAAAATATTGTCAAAAAACCCAATAATTTTACTCATAATTTTCTCTTATTGAATAATTAATTTACACACTCATTTTAAATGATTGATTTAAATATTCCAAAAAAGAATTGGTTTTGAAGCTACATTAAGAAATTTTATATTTATCTCGTTTTGTTATAAAACAAGACAATTTACTTTAATTATGTTCATTCATTATCAGTTTATTATTTTAATCTCTGTAATTGTGGTAGGTATTTTACAAAAATACTATTTTAATTTATATTTTAATTTTATTATATTTAATTTATATTTCCACTATTTTAATTTATATTTCCATTTTACAGGTACTTATTTATTGAAAAGTAAAATCACATCTCACAGTGAAACAACAACATCCGGAACTGTGATTCATTTTTGTACTGTTTGTCCTTATTCCACTATTTATAAAAGTCATCTGACAGACCATTTGAGAAAGCATACTGGGGAACGACCATTTGTTTGCAAGACTTGTGGCAAGAATTACAGTCAAAAAAACAGTTTGAAGTATCATTTAACTAGATATCCAGATCATATCTAGATGAATATATTATTTTCAGCTTTGGACTTCAGAAAAGAGACAGTTTTTAAGTATTGCTGTTTTTTTTTAATTTATTTATTTAAAGGCGTGTTTTAATGCTGTAGTTTAACCTATATACTAGGATTATTTATTTCTATGAAAATAATTCTTTTAATACATTTATATAAACAAAGTCTTATCTTTTAAAGAGATATGTTTTTATAGTGTGAATTAATATGGAAATATAATTATTAAAAATGAAGATGCATTTGATGTTTATTACTTAAATGAGATTGTAAAGTACTAATATATTCATTCTGATATCTGAACTGTTGCTAAAAACTCTGAAATCAATTTCTGATTCGTTTCAAGATGTAACTACTAATAAAATGCCATTAACAATTTCTATGCAAAAAATTTTGTATCAGTTCTAGAATAATTTGAGTTAATGATTATGAAATTTGTTCTTTGTTACTTTTCAAAAATTCCCACAATCAAGGATTGTCTCTATTTATTGTATTCTTTCTCATTTATTGTATCCAATTTCTCTTTACATTTTCTTAAATTCTCGCATATAAATGGAAATAAATGCTAAATCAAAAGTAGTTGAGAAAATGTTTATTAAAAATAATTATTTTTATTAAAAGTGTTAATTGTAGCTTCAGAAATGAACAAAAATTATTTTGTAAAAAAGCGTCATTTCCATATCATTGAAAAATTTTACTTTTTTCTAACAATAGCTTTTTATATTTATATACTCAACTTTAATAATAGTTAAGTTTTGCTCTTTTTGTGATGGGTTGATTTTGATAATTGATGTAGTAATAAATTAGATCAATGTTGTTTGTTAATTAAGATTTTTCTTTTTTCTATGTTAAAGATGAAAAAATAATATGCAACAAATAAATAAAAATGAATTAAAATCAAATTTGCTTCAATAGAAAATCAATGTGTTATATATGTTTGTATAATTAGTTCTAAAAGTTTTGTTTTCATTTTAAATGTCAGATACATGCATTATTGTTTCAAAAACTACTGATTATCTTTTAAATTGATATTTTATTTTAATAAAATTTGTTTGTATGATTTTAGGTATTTATGCCTGCAGTCATTGCTCATATACAACACCAAATAGAAGTAATTTCAATGTTCATCGAAGAGTACATACTGGGGAGAAGCCCTATAAATGTGGGATTTGTGGCAGAGCATTTTCAAAAAATTTCAACTTAAAAAGACATTTTCCGGTGCATAAAAATGTTTTGTGTGATTAAATATAGAATTAAAATTTTGTTGCTCTTTCTGTGTTATTTCTTTCTTTAGATTTTCAATAAAACATATATATATTTCTTTTCTTTCTTATTGTAATTTTTCTAACACAAGTTTCAAACAAAGGATTTTTTTTAAGGAGCGTAATGTTTTTATATTTCTCATCAAAAGTAATTTTTATTTATTATAAAAATTATTTTTGCTGGGAAAGTATTTAAGATACCTAAAAATATTGACTCAAAAATCCACTATAGTGAAATTTAAATACAAAATAGATCAATGTGGGAATTGCTAGAGTTTTGTTTCTTTCTGATAGAATTACTTATGTTGAATAAAGTCTTCCTTTTATTTTAATGTTATGTATTCTAATTTAATAAACCTTAATTTTTTTAGTTTATAGAAATTTTGTAATAGTATCATAATTTCCTTTCATTTTCTCTTAAATATTTTTTACTAGTCTTGTTAGGCAACCATAACATAATTTGTAGTTGCCAGCAATCTTATGCCACAAATTTTATTTGTTTGTTATGTATTGTATTTTCTATCCAGTCTATATTTTGTCCCAGTGTATCTGTTTTGAGGTAGGTTCTTCCTTGTGGAAAGAAATGTAGTAGTGAATGTAAGTAGTAAATTTTTATGTTCTAGCTTTTGTAAAATTTTATGAACGAAAATTAGTTGCCTATTAGAATAAAGTATTTTATTTTATATTGAATTATTTTTATTTGTATTGGATTATTTTTATTTGTATTGAATTATTTTTATGCAGTAAGAAAATAGATTGAAAAATATTTAGATCTTTAATTTTTAACTCGTTGTAAAAGATAAGTGTTAGTTCTTCTAAGTTAGTGTACACCATTAAATGTTTTTGAATATTATTACTACTGGGTTTTTTTTTCTAAACCCCTCTATGGTATGCAAAATTCCAATTGGGTTATTTGCTTCCATTATGGGGAAAATTTATTGCATCTATATTGATTGGCTGCTCAAAGTTATTATAAAAAATAAGTTACTTCTCTCAATGAAAAAAAATTTAGTACTTTAATGTGGCATTAAAAATAAATTTATTGTTTTTATTGCAAAAATCTTTTTTCTTAATTAATAATAATCTTCAACCTCAGTAACAGCTAGAATAATTACTGTTAGTATTTTTAAAAATATTTTCTGTTTTTAAAAATGTGAGCTACATTTTCTTTAGTTTTTTAGCAATACAATCTAGTGAAATTTGTTGTATGAAATAATAATTATTATTATCATCTTAGTTTAGTAATTTGTTTTAATGCATTCTATTCCATATACAGCTTTTGTTTTTATTTCAGAAGGCTTTTAATCAAAATTGTTACAGAGTCAAGTTGTTTTATTTTCTAGGTATAAATTTCATTGTATGAGGCAATTTGTTAAAATTTTAGCAGTAAATCATTAAAGAAATATATTATTGTTAAACATTGGAAATGAATTCAATCAATTGGTTGAAAAATACTTAATAAAAATTATTTTCCAGTTTTATGTTAAACTTTTTAATTATTCAAATCTTTTATTATTGAAACTGAGTAATTTGTAAAAAGTAGCATATTAAATAATTTACTTCAAATTAAAGATTTTTTTTGTCTGATTACAATAGTAAATTTTCATATATGATTTATTACTGAAATGAAAGTTACATAAGCTTTCTAGAATAAATATTCTCCTAATAACTTAAAATAATTTCTAATATTACGAAATTTGATGGAATTAAATAATTTATTTTAAATTTCAGTTATTGGTTTTTGCATTAGTATGCAGTATTCTCTGATTGAACAAAAACATTCTAAACTTGTCAATATTTAAATGGTCAGTTACAGTAAATGTCAATGGGAATTATTATCAATATTTTTCAAAAAGTGAATAGCTGATATCCAAATGCAATAGCTCATTAAAACTATTATAACTGCTAGCTAATTTAAACAATTCAATCCTATACATCATCAGTAATTTGTGTATTATCACTTAAGCGATATAAAATTAAGGAATCTGAAGGTGATTTCTGTAATTATTTTTCTTTCAATTTATTGCTTTAATTAATATTAGTAAGAAATATTTCTGGAAGTGAACCACAATTATAAATTTTTAAGATTTATTTATTTTTGTAAACCTAATACAATTTTTAAAATCGGTTTTATGGTGTTTTTTATACTTCTTCTAAAACAAATATAATTGTATATGCATCAAAAAAGTATCAGCAGACTTGTTATTTTTTATAATTTATAAAAATTAAATTTAAGAAAAATGCCTTTTTTAAAAATATGTAAATTGCATTTGCATGTGGAGACATCTATATATTTTTATTTGTATAATTTTCAAATTTTAATCCTTTTTTTTTCATCTTATAACTAATATTGTGTAATTAGAAATCTCCTGTTATAAGTTAATTAATGTAAGAAAATCGTTCAAAATAACGCTATGCAAGATGATGTTTTCAAGCTATTTTAACATTAGTAAATAGAGCAAACAAATCACTCTATTAATACTTACCTTTATGGAAGTTTTTATTTCAGTTGTTCATATGACAACTTTGTTCTTAAAATAATTATTGGTGTTTTTTAGTTGTAATTATTTTATGATTTCAATTATTAGCAATGAAACCAGACTAAATAACATTCCGTTATTTGTATATTCAGTTGCTTATAAATAATTATTTTTAAAGCATGCTGTTTAAAATAAGCAAAAACACTGAATAAGTTTACCCGTTAATAGTAATGAAACAATCTTAAATTAAAAGCTTCTATAATAAAGTATGCTTCTATATTAAAATCGAATGTTTATTTTCCAAAACATTACTTTATATTTTTGATTTGCATATTAAGGTTTTGATCAAATGCATATTAAGGTTTGATCAACTTAAAATTATTTTTAATCTCTTATTATGCTTAGTTCAATTTTACTAGATAATATTAAATTAGATATATATTCGAAATGTGATTTTATTAATTAGAAAATTTGAGATGGTAAGTAAAATTATGAAGACTATCCCTTACATGTGGGAATGATTCATAACATTTATAGAAAATATATTTCAACAGCGACAGGTATTTAAAATTTTATTGTGCAATAATTAGTTTCAGAATAAAATCAGAATTTTTTTGACAAGTTATGCATATTTAATTAATTAATGACGGTGTATGCATAATACAGAAACATAATGTGATTCCATAAATACATATATTTCTATTTAATTTCCCTTTTATTTCATTCATTATTTTGCTGAATCTGTTTTTTGTCCTACTTTTTAGAGGAAGATTTGCAAGCAGGATTGGATGAAAAGTTTAATTTTCCTATATATAAAATAAAAACAATGCATTCTTGCAGCTATTGTGAATATGCAACCCACCATAAGGGACATTTCAACTTGCATTTGAGAAAGCACACTGGAGAAAAACCTTATGAATGTGAACTTTGTGGAAAACGCTACACTAGACAAAATACTCTAAAAATGCATAAAGTTTTTAATCATTTTGGCTAAAATTTTAATTTAATTCATATCTATATAAAAACTATTTCATAATTAATTAGATTTATTCATATCTTAAATGCAAGATACTCTGTAATATTACTACATTGTAATAGTATGCTGATACTGTATGAAATTATGCAATTTGGATTATTAGACGGTACTCAAAAAATACTGCACAAGTTTCTTAAAACAATAAGTATTGTCAATAAAAAAA